>CAJHNH020002747.1:0-95899 GCA_905116865.2 Candidula unifasciata
TGTGAGTGACATCCAACTGTCTGCATAGACTGTAGACTATGTGAGTGACATCCAACTGTCTGTATAGACTGTAGACTATGTGAGTGACATCCAACTGTCTGTATAGACTGTAGACTATGTGAGTGACATCCAACTGTCTGTATAGACTGTAGACTATGTGAGTGACATCCAACTGTCTGTATAGACTGTAGACTATGTGAGTGACATCCAACTGTCTGTATAGACTGTAGACTATGTGAGTGACATCCAACTGTCTGTATATAGACTGTAGACTATGTATGAGTGACATCCAACTGTCTGTATAGACTGTAGACTATGTGAGTGACATCCAACTGTCTGTATAGACTGTAGACTATGTGAAGTGACATCCAACTGTATAGACTGCTATGTGAATGACATCCAACTGTCTGCATAGACTGTAGACTATGTGAGTGACATCCAACTGTCTGTATAGACTGTAGACTATGTGAGTGACATCCAACTGTCTGTATAGACTGTAGACTATGTGAGTGACATCCAACTGTCTGCATAGATTGTAGACTATGTGAGTGACATCCAACTGTCTGCATAGACTGTAGACTATGTGAGTGACATCCAACTGTCTGTATAGACTGTAGACTATGTGAGTGACATCCAACTGTCTGTATAGACTGTAGACTATGTGAGTGACATCCAACTGTCTGCATAGACTGTAGACTATGTGGGTGACATCCAACTGTCTGCATAGACTGTAGACTATGTGAGTGACATCCAACTGTCTGCATAGACTGTAGACTATGTGGGGAAATCCTTGGCTATAAATATAGCAGTGAGATCAAGAAATCAGAAGTATTGATTGGTTCTTGTGGAGCATGAGTGAAGACTGGAGAAACCAGCAGATAGCTTACAGAGACTGGTCAACAGAAATAGCTTTCTCATCACTGGTGCTTGTAACTGCCACCTTCGTACAGCATTCTACTAGCAGATGTCATGGGCCTGTAGCTTCTCTACATGTCTGCTGTTCTACTGTGCCACTTGACTGATGTGGTTGCTGTTGCACACTAGGTCAGTGCCATTGAGTAACAGTGATATACGCATTCTTTCCCTGATATGGCATAACAGTGCTGCTTACACCTTGTGTCAGTCACACTGGTTGAGACATGTCTGTTGGAACCTTGAATCAGTCGCACTGGTTGAGACATGTCTGTTGGCACCTTGTATCAGTCACACTGGTTGAGACATGTCTGTTGACACCTTGTATCAAGTCACACTGGTTGAGACATGTCTGTTGACACCTTGTATCAGTCACACTGGTTGAGACATGTCTGTTGGCACCTTGTATCAGTCACACTGGTTGAGACATGTCTGTTAGCACCTTGTATCAGTCACACTGGTTGAGACATGTCTGTTGGCACCTTGTATCAGTCACACTGGTTGAGACATATCTGTTGACACCTTGTATCAGTCACACTGGTTGAGACATGTCTGTTGGCACCTTGTATCAGTCACACTGGTTGAGACATATCTGTTGACACCTTGTATCAGTCACACTGGTTGAGACATGTCTGCTGGCACCTTGTATCAGTCACACTGGTTGAGACATGTCTGTTGGCACCTTGTATCAGTCACACTGGTTGAGACATGTCTGCTGGCACCTTGTATCAGTCACACTGGTTGAGACATGTCTGTTGGCACCTTGTATTAGTCACACTGGTTGAGACATGTCTGCTGGCACCTTGTATCAGTCACACTGGTTGAGACATGTCTGTTGGCACCCTGTATCAGTCACACTGGTTGAGACATGTCTGCTGGCACCTTGTATCAGTCACACTGGTTGAGACATGTCTGTTGGCACCTTGTATCAGTCACACTGGTTGAGACATGTCTGTTGGCACCTTGTATCAGTCACACTGGTTGAGAATGTCCAGACGCACTGGGTGAGACATGATGTCTGCAGACAGCTTGTGACACACTGGTGGAGACAAGATGTCTACAGACAGCTTGTGACACACTGGTGGAGACAAGATGTCTAAACAGCTTGTGACACACTGGTGGAGACAAGATGTCTACAGACAGCTTGTGACACACTGGTGGAGACAAGATGTCTACAGACAGCTTGTGACATACTGGTGAAGACAAGATGTCTACAGACAGCTTGTGACACACTGGTGAAGACAAGATGTCTACAGACAGCTTGTGACACACTGGTGGAGACAAGATGTCTACAGACAGCTTGTGACACACTGGTGGAGACGTGATGTCAAACTCCTGATACTGGCATGCATTTGCTAAGAGCAAATATGTTGACATTGTGTTATCTTCACCGGCAAATGTGAGTACAGCTCAGGAGAGCACCAGAGAGATCTGACTGGACACAGGGCCATGGGTAGTACAGACCAAACTCTTTGACTTGTTGTCCTAACCAAAGATCCATGATAGCATCAATAGTTTCAGCGGCAACACCAGATTGTGAGAGCGGAGAGGATCAGATTGCTGCACAGTTGCAGTATCCCTCTAGGAGATAGGATCTCATGGAAGCTCATGTATCTGCTTCCTGCATGTCCAGGTACAAGTGGATGAGTGGATGTTTGATGAACAGGTTCTGTGGAAGGCTGACTGTAGAGTGACTCATCTGATCTGGAGAGCTGGAGAGACAGCTGGGTGCTTCACAATCTCACCATGGCTGGTGTTAGCATGGGAAAAGGCTGGGACAGGAGAAAGGGGAAGACTGTGTGTGGGAGGTGTTGGTAGGGTGCAGTGTCAGAAGATATCTGTGTATGTGTGGAGGAGGGGTGGTGTCAGGTCACAAGACTGTGTGTGTGGGAGGTGTTGTTAGGGTGCAGTGTCAGAAGATATGTATGTGTGGAGGAGGGGTGGTGTCAGGTCACAAGACTGTGTGTGTGGGAGGTGTTGGTAGGGTGCAGTGTCAGAAGATATCTATATATATGTGGAGGAGGGGTGGTGTCAGGTCACAAGACTGTGTGTGTGGGAGGTGTTGGTAGGGTGCAGTGTCAGAAGATACCTATATATATGTGGAGGAGGGGTGGTGTCAGGTCACAAGACTGTGTGTGTGGGAGGTGTTGGTAGGGTGCAGTGTCAGAAGATATCTATATATATGTGGAGGAGGGGTGGTGTCAGGTCACAAGACCATCCATGTGTGTGGGAGCTGACTGCTAGCATGGTGCTGTGAGGTTTGATCCATATGCTGTTCTGGTTTCAATCCAGACTCCCACAAACACACAAGATGATGAAGTACTACTACATCCCAGGAAAAGTGGGGACACAAAACAAGATTATAAGCTACCGGCACATCCTAGGATTAATAGAGACAAGATTAAAAGCTGCCTCCACGCTTTAAGATGTGAGAGAGAGAACTGAATTGTACTCACACACCCAATATAGGAAATGGAAGGCTTCATTACCTTCATATATTATTACAGGAAAATACTGGGTTACCTCCACATCTCAGGGTGGGTGGGGAACTACTGACTTACCTCCACATCTCAGGGTGGGTGGGGAACTACTGAGTTACCTCCACATCTCAGGGTGGGTGAGGAATTATTACCTCCACATCTCAGGGTGGGTGGGGAATTACTGAGTTACCTCCACATCTCAGGATGGGTGAGAAACTACTGACTTACCTCCACATCTCAGGGTGGGCAAGGAACTACTGAGTTACCTCAACATCTCAGGATGGGTGGGGAACTACTGAGTTACCTCAACATCTCAGGGTGGGTGAGGAATTACTGAGTTACCTCCACATCTCAGGATGGGTGAGAAACTACTGACTTACCTCCACATCTCAGGGTGGGCAAGGAACTACTGAGTTACCTCAACATCTCAGGATGGGTGGGGAACTACTGAGTTACCTCAACATCTCAGGGTGGGTGAGGAATTACTGAGTTACCTCCACATCTCAGGGTGGGTGGGGAACTACTGAGTTACCTCCACATCTCAGGGTGGGTGGGGAACTACTGAGTTACCTCCACATCTCAGGGTTATCTCAGCATAAGAGAAGAAAGACTGACTACAGGATTGAGAAAAGGAGAAACCACAGTTGACTCAATTGTACACTACTTAACCTGTTGTTTGATTTAAATCGTTGAAAATGTATTGAATCTATGTTGTAGTTGACACTGTACATATTTTGTGTGATACTGTATATCCTTTACACGTTTATACATGTGTTCCTGTGTGCACGCACCACTGATCTCTTCTACGAGAGTCACATATGTATTCTGGGTTGTGACTCTTACATTTAGCACAGCAGCCCAAGTTTATGACAAATGCAATGTCTGCTTTTTATGTATTTATTTCTGAGTCAGATGGTGCTGTTTTGCTAGCATGAATAAACTGATCGATTTGGATGTACATGAGTTTGTGATATCAGCAGAGAACTGACTTGGATCTCATCTGTCTTCTTTTGTAGAGGTTACAGGGTCTGGAATGTAGAGCTCTAGCGCTTGTGGTAGCCCTGTGAAGTGATTGACTGACTGGTGACTCCATGATTGTGGTAGCCCTGTGAAGTGATTGACTGACTGGTGACTCCATGACTGGGGTAGCCCTGTGAAGTGATTGACTGACTGGTGACTCCATGATTGTGGTAGCCCTGTGAAGTGATTGACTAACTGGTGACTCCACGATTGTGGTAGCCCTGTGAAGTGATTGAGTGACTAGGGGGGGGGGGGGGGGGGGGCGTTTGTAGACCAAGTGCGGTTTTATGAGCCAACTCACTTGCAGTGACTCATTCCTATACCAGACAGCTGTTTTATGAACCAGCTGTCTAGTAATGACCAACTCATTCCTGACTATCGTCTCCCATAGAGAGTATTTGATGGTGAGGTCCCAGGGAGGACCAAAAAAGTGCTATAAGGACACTCAAAATGTCTCAATTCTGTTGGCATCAACACAACGACCTGGGAGGTTGCTGTACAGGAGTTGTCTGGATGGCGTGCATCCCTCAGGCGGTGGAGATTGCAGAGAAACAGGCAGACTAGAGGGAACTGTATCGCTAATATAATTTTACTGTGGCTTCCCACTTGTTATCCGCACTGCTCAAGAACTTCCTGGCCTCATATTGGACTAATCATCCACCTTCGTACTGATAATCCCTGATCATTGGTACTTTGGATGAAAGTGGTCTTCATCTCTCGTGATGGACGAACAACAACTCATTCCTGACACACTCAACTGTTCTATGAACCAACTGTCTTGTAGTGACCAACTGTTTCCTGACCCACTCAACTGTTCTATGAACCAACTGTCTTGTAGTGACGAACTGTTTCCTGACCCACTCAACTGTTCTATGAACCAACTGTCTTGTAGTGACGAACTGTTTCCTGACCCACTCAACTGTTCTATGAACCAACTGTCTTGTAGTGACGAACTGTTTCCTGACCCACTCAACTGTTCTATGAACCAACTGTCTTGTAGTGACGAACTGTTTCCTGACCCACTCAACTGATCTATGAACCAACGTCTCGTAGTGACGAACTGATTCCTGACCCACTCAACTGTTCTATGAACCAACTGTCTTGTAGTGACGAACTGTTTCCTGACCCACTCAACTGTTCTATGAACCAACGTCTTGCAGTGACGAACTGTTTCCTGACACACTCAACTGTTCTATGAACCAACTGTCTTGTAGTGACGAACTGTTTCCTGACTTACTCAACTGTTCTATGAACCAACGTCTTGCAGTGACGAACTGTTTCCTGACACACTCAACTGTTCTATGAACCAACGTCTTGTAGTGACGAACTGTTTCCTGACCCACTCAACTGTTCTATGAACCAACTGTCTTGTAGTGACGAACTGTTTCCTGACCCACTCAACTGTTCTATGAATCAACGTCTTGTAGTGACGAACTGTTTCCTGACCCACTCAACTGTTCTATGAACCAACTGTCTTGTAGTGACAAACTGTTTCCTGACCCACTCAACTGATCTATGAACCAACTGTCTTGTAGTGACGAACTGTTTCCTGACCCACTCAACTGTTCTATGAAACAACGTCTTGTAGTGACGAACTGTTTCCTGACGCAGACAACTGAAGGGTATAGATATCACAACTGAGCTGTAAACCACAACAAAACTTGGCAAACATTCTTTTAAGGAGAAAACAGGAAAATAAGCGGTAGTAGTTATACGCAGTAAAAAGGCTACCGGTGCCAGGGGTTTTCCCCGGACAGTGACTAGCACCGGCACCTTTTTAGACATCATTGTTTCAGAACTTGTGAGGCGGGCTCCAGGAGGTCGTGTAGTAGACACAGTCACGTGAGTGTCGGCACATTTTGAGAAACCTGGTGAGTACAAACATTTTGTTTTTCGAGAAGAGATCCCGGCCGGTCATCATCATCATAAACCACTTCTGCCGTTAAGCGACGTGGGGGAGGAATAATTTGCGATTCAGTGCACGTTGGCTGCCACTGGCTATTGTCATGCCGTGAAGGCGTAGAGTGTCTTTAATGTTGTCGATCCATGTTTTCCGCGGTCTCGATCTCGTATGGTTAGGTTGGCTGCTTTTCTCAGGCACCTCATCTCGCAGGTGGTGATTTTGCGTATATGCGCTTTAGAAAGTGTCCATGTTTGGCACTGGTAGCTTAATGTTGGAATGAATATGCTATTAAAAATCTGTCTCTTTGCACTCAGTTAAGCATGGATGTCTTAATAATGGTGACAGTTGGTATATAAGTGTACTTGCTTTCTGACATCTGGTTTCTCTTTCTCTGTCAATTCTACCATCTTCTGTGAACATACTTCCTAGACATTTAAAGTCGCTAACTTGATTCAGGGCAGAACCATTCAACTGTATGTGTAGTGGGGCAGGGGTTCTACTAACTTGCATTGTTTCGGTTTTGTTTACATTGATCTTCCTGTTGTATTCACTGCCTGGCTGGTGCTCAACAGAAAGTGTCTATTACGCCGGCAAACATTACGCACAAAAAGGTGCGTCTGCCACCTACCGTTGCGTAACTCGGGGATGAGGGAGGGGGGGGGGCGGGGCTTGGTTACACTGCTCTAGACTTTTATCTTGAGCGGGGATTACCCTTTGTAACTAGATCAGTGTCTGGGCATTCTCCGGTTGTTGAGTTTCCCCAGATCTGAGCTCCAGTTTGTTCAAGAGCTGTTGATTATATCTCCGATAATGGCCCGGTGAGCTGTTGATTATATCTGAGATAATGGCCCGGTGAGCTGATATGAAAGTGCTGCTGGAGAAGCCGCATGAGCCGAACATGGCCGCTGGCGGGGACTGGCATGGAAACCCATACCCGTGTGGCCTTTACGTGGCACTCAAGTATGAAATGCTTCTAATAGCAGGCCGCTGTTTCCTTATTAGCCGTAATGGAGATTTTCTGGGGGGTCTGTAGCCAGCCAGTCCTGTACAGATCGATACCCACGATCCACTTACTCCCAAAATATGATAGAAGAAAATCGTTACCCAACGTCCTCACAGAACCGACGCGGCTTGTTAGAGATGTGTGTTTGTCATAGCAAAGCTCCACCCTGTCTGCCCAATCCTAGTTGTGTTTTAGGTTGTCGTCTTCACTACCCCCCCCCCCCCCACACACACACACACAGACGGGATACCCAACGTCCTCACAGAACCGACGCGGCTTGTTAGAGATGTGTGTTTGTCATAGCAACGCTCCAACCTGTCTGCCCAATCCTAGTTGTGTTTTAGGTTGTCGTCTTCACTACCCCCTCCCCCCCATCCCCACACACACACACACACAGACGGGATACCCAACATGACCACAAAAAAGTGTTACTGACGGAGCATGTCGTAAGAGTCTACGAATGAGGGTTTCATTTGTAGTAAGAATTCATCTGCCTGAGAGGTAAGAAACCAAAAGCCCGAAACAAGTAGGCCAGATCTGTAAAACGAATATGCACGCAAAACTCAAGTTCTGGAACAAAAATAAAGTCCAGAAGTTGACGAACAACCAGAACTTTTAACCGGAGTTAACAGCCGGTGAGCGCGAAGAAGAAGTAGGTGAGACAGTAGGTAAGTGTGATCAATGTGTGGGACCGGTAACGAACATTAGTGAGTGTGTGTTCAAGAGAGAGAGAGAAAGTGGGTAAGTGTGATCAATGTGTGGGACCGGTAACGAACATTGGTGAGTGTGTGTTCAAGAGAGAGAGAGAGAGAAAGTGGGTTAGTGAGATCAATGTGTGGGACCGGTAACGAACATTAGTGAGTGTGTGTTCAAGAGAGAGAGAAAGTGGGTAAGTGTGATCAATGTGTGGGACCGGTAACGAACATTAGTGAGTGTGTGTTCAAGAGAGAGAAAGTGGGTAAGTGTGATCAATGTGTGGGACCGGTAACGAACATTAGTGAGTGTGTGTTCAAGAGAGAGAAAGTGGGTAAGTGTGATCAATGTGTGGGACTGGTAACGAACATTAGTGAGTGCGTGTTTAAGAGAGAGAAAGTGGGTAAGTGTGATCAATGTGTGGGACCGGTAACGAACATTAGTGAGTGTGTGTTCAAGAGAGAGAGAGAGAGAGAGAGAGAGAGAGAGAGAGAGAGAGAGAGAAAGTGGGTTAGTGTGATCAATGTGCGGTAACGAACATTAGTGAGAGTGTGTTCAAGAGAGAGAAAGTGGGTTAGTGTGGGACCGGTAACGAACATTAGTGAGTGTGTGTTCAAGAGAGAGAAAGTGGGTTAGTGTGGGACCGGTAACGAACATTAGTGAGAGAGTTGTAGTGGGATAAAGGGACATTACTGTAACAATCGCGTGAAAGTGGATTAGTAATGTAATGTGCAGCACTACACATGAGACAGAGAGAGCTGTAACGGGTAACCCATGAACAACAGTGGACAATAAGTCCTGAAGGGACTGCAGTTAGTGAAGCTTTTGCTTTTTGACAACAATACCCAGAATATCACCCCCCCCCCCCCCCCCCCCCCCCCCCCCCCCCCCAAAAGGAATACTGTGAATTTAGTTTACAAAAATAATAATAATATTGGGAATACCACAGACAGGAAGGAATGTTTAGAATACCACAGACAGGGAAGAATGTTTAGAATACCACAGACAGGGAGGAATGTTTAGAATACCACAGACAGGGAGGAATGTTTAGAATACCACAGACAGGGATGAATGTTTAGAATACCACAGACAGGGAGGAATGTTTAGAATACCACAGACAGGAAGGAATGTTTAGAATACCACAGACAGGGAAGAATGTTTAGAATACCACAGACAAGGAGGAATGTTTAGAATACCACAGACAGGGAAGAATGTTTAGAATACCACAGACAGGGAGGAATGTTTAGAATACCACAGAGGGAGAGGGAGGAGGGGGGGGGGAGAATGTTTTCAAATACCAGATACAGGGAAGAATGTTGAAAATACCACAGACAGGGAAGAATGTTTGGAATACCACAGACGGGGAAGAATGTTTAGAATATCACAGACCAGGAATAATGTTTAGAATGCCACAGACAGGGAAGAATATTTAGAATACCAGAGACAGGGAAGAATGTGTGAAGACGAATGAACGCTGGCCGAAGTTCTTGGCTAAGACTGGCGCTGTAAAGTTTAACTAGCAAACCCAGGCGCTGTGAAGTTTAACTAGCAAACCCAGGCGCTGTGAAGTGTAACTAGCAAACCCAGGCACTGTGAAGTTTAACTAGCAAACCCAGGCGCTGGGAAGTTTAACTAGCAAACCCAGGCGCTGTGTAGTTTAACTAGCAAACCCAGGCTCTGTAAAGTTTAACTAGCAAACCCAGGCTCTGTGAAGTTTTACTAGCAAACCCAGGCGCTGGGAAGTTTAACTAGCAAACCCAGGCGCTGGGAAGTCAAGCTAGCAAACCCAGGCGCTGGGAAGTTTAACTAGCAAACCCATGCGCTGGGAAGTTTAACTAGCAAACCCAGGCGCTGGGAAGTTTAACTAGCAAACCCAGGCACTGGGAAGTCAAGCTAGCTAACCCAGGCGCTGGGAAGTCAAGCTAACAAACCCAAGCGCTGGGAAGATCGACAAGCAAGCCAGGTGGTGGGAAGATCTTACTAGCAAACCCAGGTGAAGATGAACAAACCAGGCGCTCTGAATTTTAACTAGCAAACCCAGGTAAGGACGAACCCTTAGTAACCCTAAGTGAAGATAGACAAACTCAAGCGCTGTGAAGTTTAGTAACCCCAGGTGAAGATGGACAAACCCAAGCACTGTGAAGTTTAGTAACCCCAAGTGAAGATGGACAATCCCAAGCGCTGTGAAGTTTAGTAACACCAGGTGAAGATGGACAAACCCAAGCTCTGTGAAGTTTAGTAACCCCAGGTGAAGATGGACAAACCCAAGCGCTGTGAAGTTGAACAAACTAAGCCGCCGCAGCGCGGCCGTGGCGATAGACATTGTAGCAGACGATAGCTGGTGGCCAGCAGACGAGGAGAGGAGAATAGAAGATGGCTGCGAGAACGGCAGTCGCTGGCTCTCACTTGGTGGTGCTTGTGGATTTCTCAACCTTTACACATCGATTTGTGTCTTCCTGGCTGCCAGAGACAATCAGCAGCAGGTGATGCCAGTACTTTGTTGACAAGTCGTTGTTGTTCTTGTAGTGGTGCTGACGAGCATTTGTTTATGCGGGTCGGATGGTACGGGTAAGTAGGTATATATTATTATTAAATAAATAAACACTGGACACTGTCGCCTGCAGGGCAAAATGTTCACAGTCACATTTATTGTGTCATGTCTATCAAGGTGAGGTGACTGGTTCTCTTCCTAGTCATTTTGTTGTTGTTGATTGTGAGATGTGTGTTGCTGTAAGGGTAAGACAAGACTTGACAAATGTCAGAAAGACTGATACATGACAGACAGGAGTCCATGTTGCCGCTGTTGAAAACGTAAAATTGTTCGAATACAAAAGCAGGTTAGAGTGTAAGCCGGCTACATTTACTTCCCCAGACCCGTCTTGTATCGTTGGGTGTCTGCGACACTTGGGTGTCTGAGACACTTGGGTGTCTGAGACACTTGGGTGTCTGCGAAATTTGGGTGCCTGCGACGTGTCTGCGACACTTGGGTGTCTGCGACACTTGGGTGTCTGTGACACTTGGGTGTCTGTGACAATTGGGTGTCTGTGACACTTGGGTGTCTGCGACACTTGAGTGTCTGGGTCACTTGGGTGTCTTCGACACTGTGTTATAGGCTTCTGGTCTTGTGTGCCTCCGTCCACACACACCCGACCACCCATTCACCCCTCCATTCAAGCATCCACTCGCTTACCCACCCATCTATCCACCCCTTCGTCTATTTAACTGTACATCTGCCCGTCTCTCTGTCTTTGTCTGTGCGCATCTCTCTATCTATGCCCGTGTCTGCCCGTCTCTCTGTCTTTGTCTTTGCGCATCTCTCTATCTATGCCCGTGTCTGCCCGTCTCTCTGTCTATGCCCGTCTCTCTGCCCGTGTCTGCCCGTCTCTCTGTAAATGCCCGTCTCTCTGTCTATATCTATCTTTATGTCTAAGTCTTTATTTTTTTTTTTCTGTCTGCCTACAGGCGAGATGTTGATGTGGTAACCCGACCTACCCTCTCTCGCTTATTAAACATTGAAACCAGGTCATGAAATCACTCCAGCAAACTCGAGTGGTTATAAAATTTCCTTAGTGGTTACAAGTTGCAGCTTGAACAGTAAACGCCAGGTCAGGCAGTGAACACACCATACCACCATGCAGTGTTTGTATGTACCAACGAACAAAACGGAAGCTGGAAAGCTCGATTAAAGCGAAGACACACAAAGGCCAGTCAGATACTTTAGCCAGTCCGTATGGTCGCACGCAACCGAGCAAATACAGTGACACATCGTTTAACGATCACATTTGTCAAACGAAATCATCGTTAGCCGAACAAGATTGATGAATACATTCAGTTCACAATGCGGCGGTAATATGTTGACAAAACATTCGTTAATCAAATTCAAATACGTTGACGAAAGCCATAAAAGAGCAAAAATATCTTCTGTAGCTGAAAAATTCGTTAGTTGGGCCACTCGTTAGCCGAGGTAACACTTGACTTCTGATAGTCCATGTCATCGTCTGTGTTCACCACCATTTGTCCCAGGCACTGCTAGTCTTCATAGATCATTCATCATCAGCATCATATGTCCCACCTGTTAGTGTAGGCGGTACTGATCACCAGAATCAAGGATCATGTCGATGCTTTTGTCCTACCCCAACCTTGTTGCTAAGTAGTAGTAGACTTTTACCCCACCAGGACATCACACAAGCGATAAACACCCGATGACACAAAGTGCCACCATATGGATGACGATCACCCGTGGAGAGATCCCAGAAACCGCGTTCAGCCATTAGACCATATTTATGGTCAGGCTATATTGCGGCCCCTGGCAAGAGCCAGGGTGGGGCTTCAAATAACGAAAAATTGCATCTCACAAGGAGATGACTGGATATAGTGTCAACTTGTAGCTAAGTCATCCAGTATTATTGATCTGTTTGCTGCCTCCCGACCCTTTGCCCCTTTCCTCTCATTAGTTTGACGGCAGTCATCAACAAATTCTGGCGTCTACTCCTTCTCCTGAAAAATATTGAGTGTCTACCTCTAGTTTTCCTAAGCAGTTTCCGGTTGTCATCTGTATGAGGAGGATTCTGCCTTGTTTGTTGTTCTGTTACTCCGTGATCAATAAATACATCTGGCCTCAACAAAATACCCCAGTTTTACATAACAGCTATATATATATATATATATATATATATATATATATATATATATATATATATATATATATATATATATATATATATATTTGCGTGTGTGTGTTTATAGGGGTGGGGGAGAGATACGTTGGTAAACATACACATGTGTATAACATTGAAAGAATATATTATTATATTATTTGAAAGAATATATTATTATATTATATATATATATATATATATATATATATATATATATATATATATATATATATATATATATATATATATATATATATATTTATTTTGGCACTTTATCGTCTTCCCATACGACAGTGTTATATTGTAGTGTGATCGGGTATGGGACTTTATCGTCTTCCCAGACGACAGTGTTATATTGTAGTGTGATCGGGTATGGGACTTTATCGTCTTCCCAGACGACAGTGTTATATTGTAGTGTGATCGGGTATGGGACTTTATCGTCTTCCCAGACGACAGTGTTATATTGTAGTGTGATCGGGTATGGGACTTTATCGTCTTCCCAGACGACAGTGTTATATTGTAGTGTGATCGGGTATGGGACTTTATCGTCTTCCCAGACGACAGTGTTATATTATAGTGTGATCGGGTATGGGACTTTATCGTCTTCCCAGATGACAGTGTTATAATGTACTGTGATCACAGCCCATGGTGATAACGACAGGGATAAAGTTCCTCCGCTCTGTAGCTACTGATAAAGTTTATAGAGGCCACTTGAAATCTTCGCTTGTTTTCTTTCCCAGTTTCATAGCTGCATTTGGTGCTTCCGTTTCCCGTAAAGGGGACATAAAAGGACCCCTCTCCCCCACCCCTCCAGGTTTCGGCACCTATGTGGACAATTTTCCACTCCCCTCCCTCCCCAATCACAATAGAGTTTTTTCTCACCTCAGCCATATCTTGCACTTTTTAAGACAGGATACGGATTGTGTCCTGCTTTATAGCACGCACACACATTCTTGCTGTTTCAAGACAGGCTACAAATGATGTCTAACAAAACGGTTTATAACCGCTACAGGCAGCGAACGGGAGGGACTGTACCAGGTCTGGCTACATCCAAAGAGCAGACACAGTGCCCTCTGTCGTGCTGAGCATAATTGTAAAAACAGGCGAAGAACCAACAAGGAACGGGACAAGTTTTTTCGGGACCCGTTCCAGTTTGCCCGAGGCCTGTTCGAGCAACCAGTCTGAAACTCTGGTTGTAGGCAAAGAGGAACTAGAGTAACATCTACAGTAGATGTACTTCGACCGAACAAAGAATGAACCTCTCGATGGAACGGCCTAAGTTGCCGTAGGCACAGTTTAAAACGATGCCTTCCTCTTGGTCTGGAGTCGAAGAGGTTGTGAAAAGAACCAGCGGCAAATCAGCCCCAGGGACCAACGGTGTCCCGTACGTGGTGTCTAAGCGTTGTTCGGAAATCCTCCGAATGCTTCATCGCTTGTTGAGGCTAGCGTGGAGCTGAAAGTACATATGTACCGAGTGGCAGAGAGCCAACGGAGTCTACATTCTCTCTAATCTATTCCAGTTCAGACCTATCTGGCTATTGAACGTCCAGGGTAAGATATTCTTCTCAGTTATGGCATGCAGACTCACCCAGTACTTAACACAGAACAAATACATTGACACAACGTGCAAAAAGGTGACATCCCGGGCGTCCTGGGGTATCTTTAGCATGCGACTATGATCTGGGAAAGTATCCAGAGAGCTAAGGCAGAGGGAACGGAATTGCATATATGGTTGGACCTTGCCAAAGCCTGTGGATCTGTACCCCATAAACTATTATAGCAGGCCTTTCGCATGTTTTACGTACCGACACAGATCACAGAAATGATCGAGCAGTATTTCTCAACGTTCGCCTTATGCCTCTCTACACCCGCATTTACTTTGAGATGGACGGAGCTCTAAGTTGGGATAGCAATATGGTGTACGATTTCTCCAATACTATTCGTTATAGCCATGCAGGTCATGTTAAAAGGGGTGTAGTGAACCATTTTCTCCTTGATAAGTTATGTTACAGGAAGAATGACGTCAGGTAATAAATATAAATAAGATCTAAATGTAACGAGTGCAGAGCCGAAATGCACGAGGAAAATGTTGGCCAAATGAAACCTGTGTGAATCATAGAACACGAGAAAGTCGTATGGGGCATAATTAGAATGTGGGCGGTAGAAGATTACATAATGCCTTAGAAAGATTATGTGGACAGTCTTGTTTGAGCCAAGAAACTGTAGCGGAGAAGTGTGTGTCTACGTCTGAATGTATTGGTAGAGTTACTAACGTCTTACCTGGCCAGGCAGCGAATTCCGACGGAAATCGTCTGAGTCATTGCCAGCTGATTGTGTTCGTCACAGTCATGGATCACCAGTTGTTTTGTTTCATTGTTAATGTGTGAGGAGGGCTGTAATTTTGGCTAAAAGGTAGAGTCGATCAGTATCTTTGTATATTTGAGGAAACGTTTGTGACCTAGACATGTCCTTCACCATGTACCGGCTGAAGAAAAATCGAGTGGAGAATAAAGTATGAAACCGCATTGTGTCGTTCACTGTCGTCCATTTTTTATTCGTGATGTTGACTGTCGGTGCATGAAAGAGGAGTCTGCAAGTGATTGGAGCCAGAGTGAATAAGAACTGAGTCATTACACGGGTGTGCCGGTTGCGGGCAGGGCCTTCAAATTGGGGACCACTGGATACCACCACTTAGACCATTTATGGAGGAAACGACTATCACAACGGGCAGCGAGGATCATGCCCGCGTTATTCTAAAGGAGCTCGACTGTGTTCCAATGATGCAACATGCAATTCAGAACCACAGAAGTCTGTCAGTCTGTAAAGGTAAAGTGCTTGCAACCAATTTCACGGTGGCAAGGAAAAGGATCCTTACGAATCTGGATGAATCGGTGAAGAAACTAGGCCACTTCTACTCTTCGAAGTTATTTGATAGATTGTATACACGAGTCACTGGCAACAGGCCTTTGCAGGCTGATCGGAAAAGTTGAAGGTGTGGTGTCTCCAGTTTATGTTGATTCAAAAGCTCCCCTGACCGCTGTTAGTGTACATGAGCGCAGTGGAGGTGATGGAGCGGAAAATCAAACCGCCATGAGAAAATGGCTTGGAGCGCCGCCTTATTTGACCCAAGTGGCTTTATACTGTAAGCAGGCTGTTTAAATCAATAACTGAAGAGTTTAATATCGGCAATGTAAGACTCGCGATGATGCTGTGCGAGTCTTCAGACCCCACAATAGCAGATGTCCGGCCTGAAGGTCGAAGACGCGATAGAATCTGCTAAGAAATTAAAAGAATTCATGGGTTACACACAAACTGACCGACGCGGCCTGAGGCAAGGAATAGTCACTTGGTGGTTCAAAACCTAGGCCAAAGAATTGTAACTTAATAATGCAGTAAATCGGGAACTTCGAAAACGAGACTCAGGTCCAAAAAGCAGCCCAGTAGTCGCAGCAAGGCCAGTGGATAGGCCTCAAGAGCGCCTTGCCACGAATACTCACATGGGGTGAGATCTGGCGAATGGCCCCGCAGCAGCTGAGTTATGACGTAAGACCTGCGTAAGATGTGTTACCGTCTGGCATCAACATGATAAAGTGGCATGCGGCTACCAACCCGACATACCCACTATGCTGAGCTAAGCAGACGCTCCAGCACCTATTGTCCGCGTGAAGAAAAGCCCTAGGCCAGGGAAGGTACACTTGGCGCCATAATAAAGTCCTAAAAGAGTTAGCGGACATTGTGGACCAAGCCAGGATGAGGGCTAACGCGAGAGCCAGTCCTACCCTTATCCCATGCGCTTCCTCAAGGCTGGGCAGATTTGTAAAGGTAAATTCAACAAGGTCGCCTAAGCTCCATCACTACTTGACTGTGAAAGAGGGACTGGTTACTGGCTGTCGACCTGCCTGGTTTCAAGAGTTACCCAGAGTTAATCGGGAAGACCGGTCTGTGACCCGATATAGTCCTACACTGCGGAGAAACGCAAACTCATGCTGAGTGAGTCGCTAATGGACGAAAATCACATGTACAAGCTCCAGAAGTACTGTGATCTCGCGGCCGGTTTGATGAGAGACGAAGCGTACGCAGTAAAAATCTTCGCCGTCGAGGTAGGCACAAGAGGTCTTATCTCCACTTTCATGTACAGTGTGCTGGAGCATCTGGGCTTGCAAAAAAAACGAGCGAAAACTGCTGAAAGAGCCTCGAGCGGGCTTTGGACGCAACAGAACATGGTGGGGGGTGGGCCTCGGTAGTCTGGTCTAGGTCTAAAGTAGAAAAGAACGTCTTATCCCTATAAAAGCCAATGTGTCCAAAATTTCTCTCTGTCAACTGCAAAAGTCTAACATGTGTCCGATGACCCAACCGTAAGCTTGTCACTTGGTCGACAAGAAGCATATATATTAAACTTCGAATCTCACAGTACCCGTTGCAAAGTCACCATTTTGTCTTGAGCTTGTCTGAGAACATCCGGTAAAGTGCAGCAGGAGAAGATCGTGGCCTGGAAGTCATGACCTAGGTGGAATCATCCTCTAAATTTGTCTAGGAGGTAATAGGCCGAAACAGTTGTCGACGAGGCATCTTCTACTGGAGAACGGTGGACTCTTGCTGTTCATTCTCCCCTGTGGAGTTCTTCTTATTGTGAAGGCTAAGTTGTAGAACTGATGCAAAAATTAGCTGCCTTAAATAAATTGCTTACAGTCATTGTTGGATTCAGGTGGTGGTGATTGTGGGGGTGGGGGGGGGGGGGGGCTAAGGATTTCTGAGATTCTGAGTCTCGCTGTCTAAGTGATTCGTCCGCCGTTGCCTAGTCCTGCGCAGGTCGTGGGTTCGTTTTACTGACTCTTTCATTGCGTTCACGAGTGCGATTGTTTACAAAGATATGATGTATAGTCAAGGCTGTGACAGATAGAAGATCGTCAACACAATGCACAACGAACGTGATCGAATTGCCAACTGTTGTGAGGGGTTTCAATGCCTACGTCAATCCTTGGATGGCATCAGTGACTGATCTTTTTGAACAATCACATTGTCAAGACAGACTTACCAGAAGTGAAAGTGGGTGATAGTGTGTTGATCAGAACAATCGTGATGACATATCTGAGAGTTAAGTTTGATAGCAGCTTGTCATTGAGTGAACACGTTGACCATATGATAACAAAAGCACGCAAAGGTCTATCTGCAATGAAGGTTATGGCTGCTTCCAGTATCGAGCAAAGATTAATAATACTTCTGTTCTACTGGCTGGTCCTTTCCCAAATTGAATAAGCTCTAGCCATCTTCACTGTCTGTGCTACACAGATTAAACAACTTGAAAAGGTACAAAATGAAGGTATGCTTATTATTTTAGGATGTAGAAGAGACATTTCCTGAGTAGCGATGAGATATTTACTTAACTTTCCAGCCTTGAACCTAAGGATCAAGATCTGGAGGGCTCAGGCATACCTTAAAATCTGCGCTGAAAAGAAGCACCCACTGCATCAAGCGCTTTTCATTGGAAAGGGTGACAGGCTAAAGAGTGGAACATCATGGCTAGTTCGGGCAGAAGATGTTATCAAGCCCATATGCAGCCTAACAAACATCACCCCTTGTGCAAGGTGCTTTATTTGTACATTTTCCTGTATTGCCACGCTCGACAAGCGATGCAGGGAGCAAAATCCTGTTGTTGCTGTCAATGCAGAAGTCAACGCTGTCATCAGTGAAAATTCAGACGTGGCAGATGTACGATATACATATACGGATCTGTTATACGTCAACAAAGAAGCACATGGGCGTTCACAGCACGCTCAGCGGGGGAAGTCAACGGTGAATTCTCCATGACAACCAGCAGAATGACGACAGAGGTGATGTCAGTGACGCAAACGTTCGTGTGGCTCGAAACACAAAACTATACCCGCGCATGTTTACTCAGCCATACAATGAGTATGATCCAGAGATTTCCGGCAGGTTCGGTGCGGCGGCAATGTTTTTAGTGATCACAGAAGTCCCTGTGCGAGGATCCCATGTTCTGGGATACGTGGGCGTCGATGGAATTGAAAGAGCTGATAGGATGGCTGGATCCGCTATTACTATCGACGGTCGACCTATGGATCATGCTAATATTATTAATGCCCTTCAAGAAATGAAAAAGATGGAGGACTTTAGTGTATGGTAACTCAGTCCTTGCGTCCGTGGCTAAGGCGTTGCGAGTCCGACTCTTAATCCAACGTACCGCGATCGAAACCCACTGCGTGCTGCGTGGATTTTTATCGTGGCATGGGACGTCGCAGGTCGACTCAGCCTCAAATGGGTACCAGGATGGGCTCTCCTGGGAAAGTAAAGACGTCCGGCGTAATGCTGACCACATTACCTACCGAGTGCCGAATTGGTCTGTAAAAATATGGGTGCTCTTCCCATGTGCCCGATGCGCCTAAGGGCGTGTAAAGGGATCTTTACTTTACTGAACTCAATCCTGTCCATTTCTTGATGTTTTCAATCTAGGTTCTTCTTCGCCCACTTCTTCACCCACTTTTTCGACTACTGCACCCCCAGTGTTTCTTGAAGTATGTTATAAATAAATGAGCACTGATCTATGGCGATCGTTGCAAGTCGACCCGGCCTAGAATAGATTCCAAAAACAAAATGCCATAGGACGTAAAGGTGACCAGCGTGGTGTTAGCAATACTCTACGGGTCGAGTGCTGATTGTTCTATACATGTAGGGGATCTAGCATTACATGCCTGATGCATTACTTTACTTAGTTACAAACTGTGTATCCAGTGTGTTAGGCACTGTAGATTCCATGCAGCTATGAGCGAGTCGTGTGCTCGTGTGTGTATGTGTGTGTGTGTGTGTGAGAGAGAGAGAGAGAGAGAGAGAGAGAGAGAAAGAAAGAGAGAGAGAGAGAGAGAGATAGAGAGGATGGAGAGAGAGGATGGAGAGAGAGGATGGAGAGAGAGGATGGAGAGAGAAAAATGTTCACACCTCTATAATGGATACTGGAGAACCTTTTATCTAGCCCAGGTTAAGCGTTATTGAAATTTTCACGATGACAGTAGACGACCTGTGTAAACGGTTCACCTGTGTCACGCTTGATAAATCATTGATCTAACACGTTGTCCTCGCTGTCTGTCAGTCAGTGTCCTATGTCTGACATGGCTGTCAATGTCTGGGGAAGGTTTCTCAGTCCAGTCCCCTCATCCCATGTGCATACAGCTGCCACGCTTTGTCTGTCTGTTCCATTTGTCTGCCGCCAGCCCGTCTGTGACTGTTTAAGAGTAATTTCGATAGTCCATCAATTTGGCTGCATGTCTGAACGCTTGATCGCTTGACTACTTTGATGCTTCTTGTCTGTTCAGTGATGCATCTACTTGTCTGTCGTGTTTGTACGTTTGTCTTCTGGCAAAACTACAAGGTTTATAGTTTAAACTAGCACCAGGATGGCGACGAACTAAAAGAGAGCACCAGGACTGACATGTGACACAGAGATGGACAACAACCTAACACTAGCCATGGTTACTACAAGTATCTCATCGCGGCTGTCCGTCGAGGCATTCTCCACAGCGACACAATATTGTTTCCTAAATCGTCTTCTTCTTTGCGTTCACTGTCAATTCCGGTGGAAAGTTCTTTTTGTTCGTCCAATTCTGGACTTTAGTCTTGTTCAGGAGCTAGAGTTTTGCATGCACATCCATTTTACAGATCTGATTTTTTTTTAATGCGGAATGGTGGTTCTTCGCCTCTCAAGCAGATGAACTCCCAAACACTCCCAGCAACCCCCCCCCCCCTTCCACTTTCCCCGGACCATGGAATCCACGGGGCTTCGTAAATAACAGGAAGACTGACATTTGCCTTTTTATGCCCCTATTCTTGTCCTGTGTATCAAAGTTTGGTTAGTTCTGTTGAGCGGTCATTTCCGGATAAATATCCGGCAACAGGCAAACGTTTCGTGAGACTTTCGGCATTAACGTTTACCCGAGCATGCACGAGTTGTGAACTCAACAGTTGAGCGTGTTGTTGAGTAGTGCAGTACACGTCCATATTTATTCCAGTTCATGGAGTCGACCTATCAGACCCAGGCAATTAGTGTCAGTTTAATTAAATTAAATTGCCAGTCGCAATTTCGTAAACTTTCATTTTCCTCAACTGAGAATAAAATTAAGTGTTTGTTGTTTCGGGTTATGACTAGGATTTGGGTCAGTTCCACGATAATCTCCCCACGTTACACACTAGCTCACTTCTGATTGGTCGACCTCCAGTAACTCGACCTTAGCACACTGCTAGGGGGATGTTCGGCAATGCCATTGATATCGCTTTTTGTATATTTAAGCACGCCAGCGCTTTTAACACTACAAAAACATTTAGAAACTGGGTCTAACCCACAATCCCCCTAGAGAGTGAGGCAATCTCTGTCACAGGAATCCTCTTTCTCGGAAGAAAAACGTAAATGCAAGACACGCCAGAAAGGAAACAACATAGCCGTAACCCCCCGTACAGCAGACGAGTCTAAAAAATGTTTCAGTGGAACTTGACCTAGTTCGGCTGGGGAAATTATCGTGGAACTACCTGGGATTTAAATCCAGGCTTCCCGATACACAGCCGGAGAAAGAGCAGCCAAGGACACACGTTGAGCTATTAGGCCATGCCTCGTCGCTCGCCAGTTAATTAACACAGATTAATGCTTCTTCACCTAGTTTGACCACGCAGGGGGATTTTAAATGGCTAGCACTTGGTTGAAAAGACAGGCAAAGACAAGCCACTTGACACTGACGAGATTGTTGCCCTACTTGTTCTTTTCCCACTCTTCTCTCAACTAATGAGATTTCTGCTCTGCTTGTTCTTCTATGATAGATTATCCATGAAGTGATGAAACTGTTAGACTGCTTGTTGCTCTTTCTGTGTGTGTATGGTGTGTCAGTGTGAATTCTGCATCTGTTTAGCTTTTGTGTGTGTTGTGTCTGTGTGTTATGTCTATGTATGATGTGTCGTGTGAATGCTGCATCTGTTTAGCTTTTGTGTGTGTTGTGTCTGTGTGTTATGTCTATGTATGATGTGTCGTGTGAATGCTGCATCTGTTTAGCTTTTGTGTGTGTTGTGTCTGTGTGTTATGTCTATGTATGATGTGTCGTGTGAATGCTGCATCTGTTTAGCTTTTGTGTGTGTTGTGTCTGTGTGTTTTGTCTATGTATGATGTCTGTGGAAGTGAGTGTTGTTTCTGTGTGTATTATATCCGTGAGAGTTTGTGATGTCTGTGTAAGTGTTGTCTGTGTGAGTTTTGAGTCTGTGTGTGTTGTGTTTGTGGTTGTTGTATCTGTGTGAGTATTGTATGTGCGTAAATTTTGTGTCTGTGAGTGTTATGTCAGTGAGTCTTATGTCTGTGAGAGTGTGTGATGTCTGCGTAAGCGATGTGTCTGTGGGTTTTGTGTCTGTGTGAGTGTTGTGTCTGTGTGTGTGTGTTGTGTGAATGTTGTGTTTATGAATGTTGTGTCTGTTTGAGTGTTATGTTTGTGAGTGGTGTGTGTGTGTGTGTGTGTGTGTGTGTGTGTGTGTGCCTGTGAATGATATATCTTGTGTCAGTTTGCGTCTGTGAATGTTGTGTTTGTCTGTGTGTTGTGTCTGTGAGTGTGTGTTCACATGTGTGCATGTGGTGTGTATGTCTTGTGTCTGTTAGTCTGAGTAAGTTTGTGAGTGTATGATGCACTGCGACTTTGAAGAAAGTCCCTAGTTAGTCGACTCCTACGACACACTTGCTGGGATTTATTCTTGTTCCCCCCTCCCTTCCCCCAAATAGGGCCTTGAAACACAAAGGGCAACTGTCGTATGAAAGAATGCTTGCAAGGGCCAAATGTGAGACGAGCCTGCGTGCCCAGTTTGTAACCCTTTGGTTGTCCAACAAAGTTCGTTTGTTGGTTCGTTCGTTCGTTCGTTCTCCTACTTTTTCGTTCAGCTGACGGTGCTGTTGGTCTACTTGTTCTTCTCTCTCTCTCTCTTTCTCCGGGAAGTATTGATCTACTTTTGCGTCTCTTACCCATCATCATCATCATCATCATCATCATCATCATCATGTCTTTGCCAGGCTAGAGAAAGCTAGGCGCTCATGTCTTCTCACAGATCTGGGATCATGCCGTTGGGACTTACATGTTAGTTGAGCAGGTGTGTCATTGATTGTTTCCCCGACATGTCTGACTAACGTGCCGCTGTTGTCTTATGCAGATAATTTTATATATAATACATAATAGTAAATAATTATATCCTATAATAGATTCACTTATTTGCTTTATTTTTTTTT
Source organism: Candidula unifasciata (assembly GCA_905116865.2). NCBI lineage: Eukaryota > Metazoa > Mollusca > Gastropoda > Stylommatophora > Geomitridae > Candidula > Candidula unifasciata. Next base: position 22,925 of record CAJHNH020002747.1, read on the forward strand.
TAATTGTTACTGTAGGATGTACCTGATAAGATGCAGTGAAATGTGCCAGGCAATAAATTGTGCAATCTATTGTTTGAGTCTTCCTTGTTCAAAATAATCGTCTTAGTCAACATTGTCGTTTTGTCTCATTAGCGCCAGCAGTTTCATTATAGCTGTCTCATTATGGCAAACAGTTTCGTTATGGCTTTCTCATTCGAGCCAACAGTTTCATTATAGCTGTCTCATTATGGCAAACAGTTTCGTTATTGCTTTCTCATTCGAGCCAACAGTTTCATTATATCTATTTTATTAAAGCCAACCGTTTCATTATGGCCGTCTAATTAGAGCCAACAGTTTCATTTTAGCTATCTTACTAGCGCCAACAGTTTCAATATAGCTATCTTATAGAGCCAACAGTTTAATTATAGCTAATCCATTAGAGCCAACAGTTTCATTATAGCTATCTAATTAGAGCCAACAGTTTCATTATGGCTATCTTATAAGAGCCAACAGTTTCATTATAGCTTTCTTACTAGGTCGGCTCTTTGGCTAAGTCGATGCGAACGCTTCGTAATGCTGGGAGGACGGGTTCGATCCCAGCTGCGGGCCATGCGCCTTGTGATGGTTTCGACAGTGGTATCAAGAAAGCCGACAGTCCAGAAGCAATGGCAAACTACTGGACGTAAATTGCCTAGAAAAACCACACAACAGCCAGGGGCTGTTGGGGTTGGTTCTGCGTCCTGTAAAGGATACGCAAATAACCATTATCTTACTAGAGCCAACAGTTTCATTAGAGCTATCTCATTAGAGCCAACAGTTTTATTATAGCTATTATGTGTGTGTATATATATATATATATATATATATATATATATATATATATATATATATATATATATATATATATATATATACATACATTAATACCACTGAGAGAGGATAAGAAGCCCACATATCTCGGGGTCACGTTTGATGATAGGATAACATGGAGACAAATAATCAAGGCAGCAACAAAAGCCAGAAGGAAGATAAATATCCTAAGAAAACTAAGCGGAACAACATTGGGCGTTAATGGAAAAATACTTAGGAAAGTTTATCAACCAAGTGTGCTTTGAACACGGGTCAGCTGCGTGGAGTTCGGCATCAAAAACCAACCTACAAAAGTTAGAAAAAGGGCAAAATCAAACAGGGTCATAACAGGAAGGATGAAATCAACAGCTACAGCTGTGATGGGGAAGATGGCGATGTCCTACACACTAACATAACACAGAGACACTAAGTTACTGATACAAGCAGAAACGTTTATTAGCATGCCTGAACTTCCTATGAAAAACAGGTTCCAAATTCTAGCAATGGGGCGACTAAAAAGGAGCAGTGTCGTTCACCGGGCCCAATAACTCTGCAGTCAAACCACAGATCTGCTTGCAGGTGATAGCCTCTTAAATGCTATCCCAGATCGGACTCCCTGGAGAGAGGATTATACGTTGCCAATACACATCCAGACAAAAGTGAAAGGAGTATTCGAGAAGGAAGAACAAAACAATGTGCAGCGTAAAACAGCCACCCTCAGTCTACTTGATGATGGATACCCACAGGATCTTTGGGTTCGTGTCTACACAGATGAGTCAGCGCAATACGCAAGCAGAAATGGAGGAGCAGGAGTGTACACTGAACATTACAATAATACCAGAAATACAGCCAAAATACCAACAGGAAAGCATTGCCACAACTATGATGCAGAAGTTCAAGCCATCAAAATAGCGGCAGAGAAACTGCTAAACACCGGGTATATTTTACAACCGTGGTATTCCTGTCAGATGCCAGAGCGGTACTTTAGGCACTCCAGTGTGGAAAATTACCTGGTATTCGGAAACTACTCCCTGAAGTGGGCAACTGTAGGGTAGCTATGCAATTAATACCATTCCACTGTGGCATTTCCGGAATGAAAGATCTGATAAACTAGCTAAGGAAGGTGCAAATGAAGAACAACCTGACATACCAGTTTCTGATCAACAGAAAAAGAGAATAATCACATCAATCAGAAAGCGACCAAAATCGGCAAAAGATGATTTCCATATAATGGACAGACCTGAGTAAGTCATAAGTCTATGCATTAGATCAGGACACAATCGACTTAACAACCACATGCACAGAAAATTTAGGATTGGCGAATCAGCCATGTGTACCTGTGAAATAGCACCTGAGACAACAGATCACGTCCTCCAAGACTTTCCCAGATCAAGGCAAAACTTGTGGCCATGAGAAACACCGGTACAAGCCAAACTTTACGGGTCACTGACTGAATTACAACAGACAGTAAAGTTCATACTAGAAACAGACTTGCAGATACAGATAATCAGCTTCCAGCGAACGAAAGAAGAAGAAGAAGATTATAGCTAGCTAATTAGAGCCAAGAGTTTCATTACGGCTATCCTACAGTGTTTGTATGGCTATCTTATTGTATACGACCGATAGCAATTGTCCACCGTCATGATGATTGTCTGGTGCCTTGTCTTTCTGAAACGATATCTAATTTATTGTTTTCTCCAAGTCATCATGGAGCTCAACACTGTCCAAGTATTTCAGTTGACAAGAAACGATATCTAAATGACTGTTTTATCCAAGTAATTATGGCGTTCAACACTGTCCAAGTATTTCAGTTGACAAGAAACGATATCTAAATGACTGTTTTATCCAAGTAATTATGGCGTTCAACACTGTCCAAGTATTTCAGTTGACAAGAAACGATATCTAAATGACTGTTTTATCCAAGTAATTATGGCGTTCAACACTGTCCAAGTATTTCAGTTAACAAGAAACGATACTGTTGATGAGCCAGTCCCTCTGAATATTCACATGGTTAAGATTATCAGAGACACAGAGGGAGACGAGAGAGCACATGCTAGACAGTTTTACATCATGGCATGGAAGATCACCTGCCTCAGAACTGATGCAGAGTACGCCAGACAGAATGTTATGGAAAGACATGACTAACAACGCCATACGGCATGTACTAGAAGAAGAAGAAGAAGAAGAAGAAGAAGGGTAAGGAGGAGAAGAAGAAGAAGAAGGAGGAGGAGGAGAAGAAGAAGATTGTAATTATTGTACTTTTTTTTAGGTTCCATCATCGTCAAAGAATTTTCTTCTAACATAAAAAACCACAGATTTTCTGTTTTTGTGATTGCAATATAATTCACAACTCACATCCGTTTGTTGCTACGGGAGAGATACGTGTTTTCAGGAAGTTCACTTGAATATGTTCTTTATACTGCGCAAGATCTTCTTGCGGTTTAAAATCAGCGTTGTTTAAGTCTCATGGCGGTAATTTTTTTTTCCTGTGGAGAATATCTCCACTATTTTCAACGCCTGCAACATTTTAAATGTGCGTGCCCCCGCCCCTTTCTCTCCCCCCCCCCACACACAGAGAGAGAGAGAGAGAGAGAGAGAGAGAGAGAGAGAGAGAGAGAGAGAGAGAGAGAGAGTCGGGTATAAAAAAATGTATGAAGTAGAAATATGGTGCTGACAGACACAAATAAAGTGATCCCAAATATACAAACCTGTTTGGACAGGTAAAGTGACATCTGCCTTAATCTATTTCAGTATTATTGATACCAGTGTCGTATATGACGGCCAAAGAATTGTCTTATGCACATGTATGTGCTCATTACTACAGTATGTAACATGACTGAGAAGTCAGCTGTGTTCCAACGACTATAGTAAACATGTGGTTGCTGTAACAATTATTGGTAATCTTCAGCCAACAGGCTGGCTGCATGCTGACAGTTATTGACACGGATAAATCGTGTACGCACGGGAGATGTTTGTAAACCGAGGATCAATAACGACAGGATCTTGGCCAGACTTGCCCTGCTAAACAACTCCTGTTGAGAACGCTGAGAACCGGTTCACTAAGTGTCAACAGCTGTTTTCCATTAGCCAAGTTGTCGTCGCCGGTCGCTTGACCGTGCCTTCCGCTGACGACATGTCGTCCAGGACTGGTTTTATGGCCATGGCTAACGTGCTGGTGCAGCTATTGGTGTTAAACACGCAATCTCCCGGGATACAGCGGCCATATTGTCATATGCTGCATGTCTTTAAAGACGAGGTCAGCATGTCTACTGACTGTAGCTAGTTTGACGTACATGGCGGTAATTTACCTGGGAGGTCATGATGTAATTTGTATCTATTTTTTATCATTTCCTGTTCCTTTGTCCCCTAGCCCATGTCTGCAGCTCGTCAATCATAAGGTGCACGTGCTGTCAAATACAGAATTACCTCTCGAAATTGCAATCTTTAGCCCATGAGATCGATGACAGAAGAGGAAGAAAAAGCATCAGAAGACAGCAGAGTAGAAGAAGAAAGTTAAGGAGGAACTAAAGGCGAATTCACTTGGGGAGTAATTAGGTAGCTTACGGTTCCCATTTTTTGGGGCCCTCTTTCCCACTTTACCATTGTTTTTTGCCCGCCGCTATAAAAATAGCAGCATATATTATAGGCTGCAGGAGGTCTTGGGACGTAGGCTGCATTCTCTCTTTGGAGGTAGGCTGCACTTTCTCGTGGTACGTAGGCTAAGGCTGTGAGGTAAAGGGGTTGGGGGTTAAGGCCAGTTCTACGTGTTTTGGGACCGTTCAAAGCACCCACATCATGGAATATAGAACACTCGATATCGCCGGCCGGTGGTAACAACGAGTAAAAAACTACGTGTTGGTGGCCGGTCGCTTAGCGTGACAGCTCCGCACCATAGGACAGTCCATGAGACGCGACGAAACATGAATGGGAAGGAAGGTCACTCTCTTTCTAGGCCGTAAAACGTTACAAGCACCACATCAAAAACATGCCGGGTGTCGTATCCTAGTGTTAGGTGCCGGTGGCGAACTGGGGGGGGGGGGGGGAGGAGGTCAAGTTATGGTGTCAGCTAGTTAGATGAGGGATGTTATGGGTCATATGTGCCTCTGAGGCGTATGGTGCTATGACTTATTATAGAGTAAAAATGAAAAATTATGGCAAAGGAGCGGGTGTCGTGTAACGGCGTCAGGTGCCGATGGTTCAGTGAAGTAATCGACAGCTATGCCTCAGAGAGAAATGGTTATTATGCTGTTCTAGACATATAACCAGGCTGTCTCTTTCCCTGAGTTGTCTATCTGGTTGTATGATAAGTAAATTCGTCTTACTATACGTTTACAAGTCTTGTCGACTGTTCTTCGCGAAGGCTTTTTTCTTCCTTTAAACATCGGTCACGTCATCAGTTTGTAAGATAAAAACATAGCCTAAATGAAGAACAATTGACAGGACTTGCAAATGTACAGTAAGACAAAGTCACTTACGATACAACCAGGCAGATGACTTTAAAAAAAAAAAGTTGGACATTTAGTTAAAAGAAAGACCAGCTGGTTAGACAGGGAGACTGTCTTTTGAAATAATGAAAAAATAGACAGAGGAAGACAACGCGAGATGATTCTTGACAGGCGTTTGCCATGGCATAGAGGTATATCAACATGTGAACTGATATACGCTATAGAAGATCACAGGGTGTGGAGAATCATGATCTCCAACGCTGATAATAATGATTACAGGTATTATAGTTGGGCGGTACAGCAGGGAGAGGAGAGCGATCAGGCTTCAGTGATTCATAGAGCCAAGCTGTTACTGTTAACCATAAGCTGTTGTGTAAACATCATTGAATGGTTTGCTGTGAATCTCCAACATTTCCTCCTATTGCTAGTATGTCCGATGTGTGTTTCCCAGACCTGTGTGTAAATGTGTTTTGCTTTTTGTCGTCGTACATTAAATCGGTTCTGTTGTAGTCACATAATGTAGTATAATATCAGATCGGATCAACAACTCAGTGAAGTGAGGACTTCAGCATTGAAACCGTTCGGTTTCATATCATTTAATGACTTTTCCCTTAACTCAGTCTTTTCCCAGCCTGTCTTCTGTCCGTTTTCACACCTGTTCACAACGGTGATAGACAGGGGCATTTCCACCAGTACAACTGTCTTTACTGCTCGAATTTACGTCTGCTAGCGGTGACGAACAGAAGCGTTTAGAACAAAATGGTTTCCACCAGTACAACTGTCCTGACTGCCTGTATTAAACCATGTAGAACAACATGGTTTCCACCAGTACAACTGTCCTGACTGCCTGTATTTAACCGTGTAGAACAACATGGTTTCCACCAGTACAACTGTCCTGACTGCCTGTATTTAACCGTGTAGAACAACATGGTTTCCACCAGTACAACTGTCTTGACTGCCTGTATTTAACCGTGTAGAACAACATGGTTCCCACCAGTACAACTGTCCTGACTGCCTGTATTTAACCGTGTAGAACAACATGGTTCCCACCAGTACAACTTTCCTGACTGCCTGTATTTAACCGTGTAGAACAACATGGTTTCCACCAGTACAACTGTCCTGACTGCATGTATTTAACCGTGTAGAACAACATGGTTTCCACCAGTACAACTTTCCTGACTGCCTGTATTTAACCGTGTAGAACAACGTGGTTTCCACCAGTACAACTTTCCTGACTGCCTGTATTTAACCGTGTAGAACAACATGGTTTCCACCAGTACAACTGTCCTGACTGCCTGTATTTAACCGTGTAGAACAACATGGTTTCCACCAGTACAACTGTCCTGACTGCCTGTATTTAACCGTGTAGAACAACGTGGTTTCCACCAGTACAACTTTCCTGACTGCCTGTATTTAACCGTGTAGAACAACATGGTTTCCACCAGTACAACTGTCCTGACTGCCTGTATTTAACCGTGTAGAACAACATGGTTTCCACCAGTACAACTGTCCTGACTGCCTGTATTTAACCGTGTAGAACAACATGGTTTCCACCAGTACAACTGTCCTGACTGCCTGTATTTTAACCGTGTAGAACAACATGGTTTCCACCAGTACAACTGTCCTGACTGCCTGTATTTAACCGTGTAGAACAACGTGGTTTCCACCAGTACAACTTTCCTGACTGCCTGTATTTAACCGTGTAGAACAACGTGGTTTCCACCAGTACAACTGTCCTGACTGCCTGTATTTAACCGTGTAGAACAGCATGGTTTCCACCAGTACAACTGTCCTGACTGCCTGTATTTAACCGTGTAGAACAACATGGTTTCCACCAGTACAACTGTCCTGACTGCCTGTATTTAACCGTGTAGAACAACATGGTTTCCACCAGTACAACTGTCCTGACTGCCTGTATTTAACCGGGTAGAACAGCATGGTTTCCACCAGTACAACTGTCCTGACTGCCTGTATTTACCGGATAGAACAGCATGGTTTCCACCAGTACAACTGTCCTGACTGCCTGTATTTAACCGTGTAGAACAACATGGTTTCCACCAGTACAACTGTCCTGACAGCCTGTATTTACCGGGTAGAACAACATGGTTTCCACCAGTACAACTGTCCTGACTGCCTGTATTTAACCGTGTAGAACAACGTGGTTTCCACCAGTACAACTGTCCTGACTGCCTGTATTTAACCGTGTAGAACAACGTGGTTTCCACCAGTACAACTGTCCTGACTGCCTGTATTTAACCGCGTAGAACAACATGGTTTCCACCAGTACAACTGTCCTGACTGCTTGTCTTGTATTTAACCGCGTAGAACAACATGGTTTCCACCAGTACAACTGTCCTGACTGCCTGTATTTAACCGTGTAGAACAACATGGTTTCCACCAGTACAACTGTCCTGACTGCCTGTATTTAACCGTGTAGAACAACATGGTTTCCACCAGTACAACTTTCCTGACTGCTTGTCTTGTATTTAACCGCGTAGAACAACATGGTTTCCACCAGTACAACTGTCCTGACTGCCTGTATTTAACCGTGTAGAACAACATGGTTTCCACCAGTACAACTGTCCTGACTGCCTGTATTTAACCGTGTAGAACAACATGGTTTCCACCAGTACAACTGTCCTGACTGCCTGTATTTACCGGATAGAACAACATGGTTTCCACCAGTACAACTGTCCTGACTGCCTGTATTTAACCGTGTAGAACAACATGGTTTCCACCAGTACAACTGTCCTGACTGCCTGTATTTAACCGTGTTAGAAACAACATGGTTTCCACCAGTACAACTGTCCTGACTGCCTGTATTTAACCGTGTAGAACAACATGGTTTCCACCAGTACAACTGTCCTGACTGCCTGTATTTAACCGTGTAGAACAACATGGTTTCCACCAGTACAACTGTCCTGACTGCCTGTATTTAACCGTGTAGAACAACATGGTTTCCACCAGTACAACTGTCCTGACTGCCTGTATTTAACCGTGTAGAACAACATGGTTTCCACCAGTACAACTGTCCTGACTGCCTGTATTTAACCGTGTAGAAACAACATGGTTTCCACCAGTACAACTGTCCTGACTGCCTGTATTTAACCGTGTAGAACAACATGGTTTCCACCAGTACAACTGTCCTGACTGCCTGTATTTAACCGTGTAGAACAACATGGTTTCCACCAGTACAACTGTCCTGACTGCCTGTATTTAACCGTGTAGAACAACATGGTTTCCACCAGTACAACTGTCCTGACTGCCTGTATTTAACCGTGTAGAACAACATGGTTTCCACCAGTACAACTGTCCTGACTGCCTGTATTTAACCGTGTAGAACAACATGGTTTCCACCAGTACAACTGTCCTGACTGCCTGTATTTAACCGTGTAGAACAACATGGTTTCCACCAGTACAACTTTCCTGACTGCCTGTATTTAACCGTGTAGAACAACGTGGTTTCCACCAGTACAACTTTCCTGACTGCTTCTTTCTAGTCGTGTAGAACACCAGTTTCAGGGGGCTGCGTGGTCTCCAGGTAAGGTGTGCGCTTTGTGTGCTAGAGGTCCCGGATTCTGGCCCCTGTGGGCTTCTAGTAATTTTCCGGGGTTTGTGGTTAGTGAGATCGTACGCTCGCGTGTATTGTTGTGTGCGTAAACAATAATCGTTTTTGGGTTGGAAATCGGAAAGAGTAACCTAACGGCGCTGTCCAGACAAAATTTGCAGTTGAAAATTTACCAAAAATATTTTAGGATCCTCGCCGGTGCGCTGTTTTACTTCGGACCCAGTGTTGATTTAGATGTAAAAGGAGCATTATGGGTTACTACTCGTGTACCATGATGTTGATACGTTGTTCAAACCTCAAACTTCACCGATTACAACAATTACAACAATTACTGTTAATTGGTGCAGGTGTTTCATAAAAATCACGTCGTTCCATGTTTGCTATGCTGATTGGGCTACAGTGTGACATTTCTCCGACGTCGTTCTCTGTGAATGTTTAGTGTGTGTGAAAGTGACACTTCTCCTTACTATACACAATAACTTTACACCTGTAACCACCCTGGCCAAAGACCCAGAAACCCCATTCAACCGTCAGGTTATATTATGGCCACCGACAACTGACGGAGTTGGGCTTTATAATAACGAACAGTTGCGTCGCATACTGGGACGGCAACAGATAATCTGGCAGCGGTTGAAATAAAGATAGAGTAGAAGACGGGATATTAAAAACATGAATTTTAATAAGTCCCCTATGCTTGCTTGCTTGTTATTCCCCACCAGGACATCACACAAGCAATAAACACCCGGTGACACAAAGTGCCACCATGCGGATGAGAATCACCCGTGAAGAGGTCCCAGAAACCCCTTTCAGCCGTTATGGCCACAATTGTGGCCCAGCTATCTTCATTGCACCCGGCAATAGCCAGGATGGGGCTTCAAATAACGAAAAATTGCATCCCACAAGGTGTCGACTTGAATGTAAGACCCCTATTTGCTCTAGGTCTACATATAGGGCAGCGGTGGAGGCCAACTCGAGGCAGAAGACGGGAGACCCCTATTTCCACTAGGTCTACATATAGGGCAGCGGTGGAGGCCAACTCGAGGCAGAAGACGGGAGAAGCAGACTTGTTGTCACTATCCAGGGCCAAGCCGGGCAATTATTTATAATTAGTAGAAACCGATTGGATTATATCTATTTATATACAGTTAATAACGAGCAAACCATGTCATGATAAGCGAACTGTTAACTACACCAAGCAGTGAGACAGAGTTAGTTGACAGAGATCATTATCATGAAAACATACACGCCAGTAGTGGGGTAGCGTAATACGGCGCGTATTTCGATTAACCCGCCTTCTTTATCCTTTGTAAAAGATGGCGGCCAAATCAGCTTGGTCTGTTCTGGCGGGTTTATATATCCTTAGTAAATATCGATCGGGGCACCCGCCCTCTTTATCCTTAGTAAATATCGATCGGGAGGCTGATGACAGCACACTTGACGGGTTTCAGGGGAAAGACATATGGTGCATAAATCGATATGTTGTCTCCATAGCAACTGGTTATTCATTGTCGGTATGTGGGTATTTTCTTTATTAGTTTCATAACGGCAGGTGACAGGTGGCGTTATATAAAGGGTGAGATCAGGGAGCCGTTTTAGACTTGCGATAAAGAAAACCTAGGAAGGCGACGTGGTGACCGGGGATATATTAGAAAGGGCAGCTTGGGCGCCGGCATCATCATCATCATCTGTATCATGGGATCGAAGGTCGACCGCTCATGGATGGTTTGAGCTGTAGTAAAAAAGGACGACAGAATGCTGGGTGTCTGGTAATACTGTTGAGAGTCGAAGAGAAGGGGCATATTAGGCAGACTATCTGACTTTGTAAATAAGTGGGCGAAGGTTCTGATTGATCAGTAGGCTTCAGTGGTTATTCTGCTGGAACAGTCGATTTAGGAAAAACTCGGCAGTTGGTGTCGCTCAACGGGGTACGCCCGCCCGCCCGTCCGTACGCACGCACGCACGCCCGTGGTGTCGTTTTAGGGGATAGAAACAGAAACCTAGGAAGGTGGTTTGATGGTAGGGAGAAAGTGGGGCTGGGGCGCCATCATCATCACCCGCATCGTCGTAAACTGTCCTTTTTCTTAGTAACGTTAAACCATTCTTGGTTACTTTCTGTGTCGTAAATTAGAGACTAATAGATAGCTGTGGATAGCTGGCTGTACCTGTATAAGGGGATATATACATAACAACTACACCATTTTTATAACTAAGACAAAAATAACAACACAACAATATATTTTTTGCGTTTTATATTTCTTTTATTCATAAAATTAAAAGTTGGCGCAGACATCTTCTCTTTGCAAGTGGCCAAGGAACCGAGTCATCTAGAGAGGCAGCAGGTCGGTTGTTCTCGACAGTCTCAATGTGTCGGATGACATGATCCGGTATATATTCGTCCGTGTTGGAGCTGTTCTCGTCAGCGTAGGGTTCTGTGATCCTAGGTGTAGGCGGGTAACAAGGAATGGTTAGCATCTCCAGTCGAGCAAACTCTGTCAGGATCTCCGTCTTTAGTTCAAGTAGTTGTTCAAATTCTAGGCGACTTAGTGTCAGTCCTGTTTTGGTGGGAAATTTGAGATCTGCTTTACCAAAGAAACGTCTCAAGTGGAGTGCGGGTGTTCCTGTATAAAGCGAGACTGAAACAGCGTTCAAACCCGCACCCAAAGGTTTCACCACCTCGTCGCTCCTAGTCACATACACCCAATTGGTTGGGACTGTAGACATCTTCGGTTAGCGGATAACGGCGGCAATAAGATGACGGTTGCTGCTCAGGCTGTTTATATACCCACAGTGAGCTTGTAGAACCGGTTTAAACTCGACATGTCCGGACTTGTTTTGATGATTAAGGGCGAAACGAGGCGCCAAACTATTCGATCGTTGACGTATTGTCTATATGAAGACGAAAAAGGCTGTAAAACTCGGCGCAGGCGACCACCACGGCATTTAATCAGAATAAAATAAATAACATATAGTCCACAAGTACTGCTCTGTATGTCTTGTAGGGTACGAGAGTTGTAACTGAAGGGGCTGGTCGAGTGGCGATCGATGAATCTTATAATTTCGGCGTGGAAGGGCGGGAGCCCGAGGGCGTCAAAATAGGTAAAACGCCCGACGCCATCGTAGTACAGACCAAGCCAATGCGAACCCGGCTGGTCGCTACCATCTGTATTGATGACAAACGCCGCTGTCTTGTGACGGTTGAAATGTATAGGTAGTTGATCACGGGCCAATACGTCTACTAGATGTGTTCGGCGGACAATGTGGTCAGCGAAGAGTATTTGACGTATCTGTTGCGTGTTCATGATCTTAGGCGTAGTCCAAAAGTACTTGTCGTGTCTTGGAAATTTCGAGTACAGAGTCTTGTTCAGCGTAGACTATAACTTTCAATGGTTCGGCTGTGAAGGTGGCGAACTTAAATTCTAAAGACAACGCTTCAGAGCGGGGCATATCAAACTGGTCCCCATCCAACAGACTAGGTGAAAGGTCAAAGGCGTAGAGAGCGTACCCGTTCTTATAATGTCTGTATTCGATATCGTTACCGGCATCTTTACCTACCAGGCCCATAGCCAACATAGTGCCGAAAAACGCTTTCACGTAGCGATTATTCTCATAGTCTGGTGTTAAGGGTTTACTGGAGACACTACGACCGTCGACACTCACGTTTAGATACGTTAATCCGAAGTGTTGGAAATCGAACGGGTTAGTCTTGTAGGAACCGTTAAAGGCTACAGAGTTAATTAGTCCAATCACTAGTCTGGTAGGTGTCTGACTCAGAAAAAGATTGTCCTGGGTGTGAGACAACATTCCTTTGGGGATAGAAATGGTTTTCAGATTCACTCGTTTCAACGGATATTTGGCATTGGTCTTGGTTAAGGCTTTCTCATGGGCTAGAGAGATGGCTGGATTTAATTTGGCTTTTCGAACCATCAAGGTAGCGTGTGTTATAATAGACTTGTAACCAACCGTACCATCATGAGCTATAAGATTAAAGACGTCTTTAGAAGGTGTAAGTTTGATCTTGACATCTACACCATTTAACAGGTAGCGGTCTTGGGCGAAAATGTCGGCGTGTAAGCGTCCCATCATATCAATTTCTTGGCTATTGCTGGCTAGCTGTCGCCGTATTTTTAGGCCTTTATTACCAAGCTCTTGGGTGTCATCCATAAAACCCGCGGTATCACTGAGATACATGGCAGCAGAAAGAGGGCCTTTCTTGGCGTCTTCACCATAATTCAGGGTGGCCTCAAGATATGATCTATAATGATAACTGTTTTCGCTAGGTGTAATCAGCGTATCATTGAGGGAAACGTCGACTTGAGAAAATAAACTGTGCAGGTAATAGTTGACGGGTGCCACAGCAGCATCTGGCGGTATACTATCGCCATTGCTTAAAGTGACTTTGGCTCTGACGTGTAAAAAAAGTATTGAAAAGATCCAAGTATTCTTCACTGTTTCCGGAGATGGCAAACTCTATAGGAGCTCCAGGAGCTAGCGACGCCAGTGGATGTATTTCCACAAACTGCCCCTCCTCAACCGCTGTTTGTGTTGGTGGTACGCTGAACAAATCCAAACCAGAGTGAAGACACTCACACGAACTAGGATGAATCAGAGACATTATCAAAGATATCTGAGTACTTCTTCTTCCTCTGAGACAGCTGCTGTTTGTGAGAAGGACGAGATCGGGGTGATGCTTTAAACCTTTTACTCAGAGGCTCACCAGGTGGCGCTGCGCGGCGTCGACGAATCCCGCTTCCTGATTGGTTACCAGCCACGTGATCAACAGCTCCTTGAAGTAGCCTCTTCCCCGCTTCCTTGGCATGTTCTCTAAAAGCATCTCCGACATTCCGACCGGCTAAAGCATCTTGGGCAACTTGCAAACCCGTACCGACACCTTCTCTTAACAGGGCTTTACCGCCTGTCTTTAACCAAGGAAGAACCATGCGACCTAAACCGCTGAAGAAACTACCCAGACCTCGTCCACGTTGACTTCTTCCGCCGATAAATACCGGTAAGCCATGTCCTGCTTGTTGACAGTAAAAAATCTTCGTACATTTCAGGACTTCGAAGTAAGGGCACGTGTCTCACCATTATTCTAGATTGAAATGTCTCCGAGTTCTAAAATGTAACGTCACCACCGAAGATCCAGTCTTGAATGGTATAGTTTTTCCCGTGTCGGTGGTTAAAAGTATTTCCACCGTGTCAAAAGAAAAACGACTCATAGGAACGTAGTGTGGTTTGTCATAGATGCGAAACACAGAAGATGAAACTCTGTCCATAATAGGGACGGTACGCAATAAGGGAACCATGACATCACCCACAGGTCTCGCCGCGACGAGATCACAGTAGACGTAGACATTACTCATGTCGCTATCGATATCTACCTCATAATCACCGACTAGTGGTATGTCAGTGTTGGTCAGACACAGGTTGGTGAGGCCTAAAATAGATCTCAAGAGTTCGCATATAACAATCTGAGCGCCTTTCTCGTAAAGTTTCATGACGACCATTTTCGTGTACTTGTTATAATGGATTCGCAATATCGCATCACCACCCTCCTCGTTTTCTAAAAGCAGTAGATTCAAAGCATCGATAAAATCTTCACCTGTCTTGTAGACACCAGCCGGTAATGTAATTTTCTGAGTTACCTTTTTGCTGTCCTTGGGTGGGGTGTATTCGATCCAGATGTCATCTTCCAGGATATTAAAATAACTGCTGGGAAATTGAATCTCTGCCAGGCCGATTTCATACTGTGAACTCAATTCGATGGTCTGCGGCAGTTTGACGAAAAAGTGACCCGGTTTATTGTCGGGAAATATTTTTGGCGAGGCGTTGCTGGGTAGCGTCACGTAAAAACTCATGGTTGCTTTAAGACCGTCTCTATTTTCGGATTCGGTAATAGGTAAACCCAAACAACTAGACAAGAGCACGATCCACAATTTTCCCTCTGCCTCACTCGCCGAGCCGTACGTCAGATTGAATAGTGATACACTGATGACGATGTATATAATCACCATCTGAGAGATGAAAACAACCTCAGGTCGCGGCCGTAGTTTACTGAACCACGGTCGTTTACCGTCAGCTTCTGTTTCTGTTGCAAAGACGGTAATTTCATCCACTTCATCAATGGCTTCCATAACACTAATTTTCGTACCTCTCTAGTTGTTGGTCTACTATCCAGCTGTTGAATGAGGTCGGATAACCAAACCACTTGACTAAATATTCTTTACCACCACGGGAACCTCGTCGGTCTTGTAAAATCTTTTCCACCCGATAAATTTCTTTGTCGCCAACTTTCTGTATTTCTTCCTTATAAAACGACCCGCGGAGTTCCTCACCCGAATCGTCTTTTAGCACATAAGTTACCGGGCTGGTTCTGTTGACGCGGCTGACGGTAAACAGCTCTTCGGTCCAGGAAGCCATATAACCTTTCTTGAATGTCTGCCTGGCCTGCGCGAGTCTCACACGATCACCTTCTTTAAACACAGGTATGCCGGGGCTGTCGACATCCGAATACAGTGTCTGCCATACTTGCTCTTGGTTACGCCGGTTAACGTCCACGGGGGCCATACGAATGCTGCGGTGATAGGAATGGTTGTAATTTCGCAAAAAGAACTCCAAAACATCGATATAACGGTGCTTGTTGGTTTTGGTGAAATAACGCCACATTTTTTCTTTCAAGGTGCAGTTAAATCTTTCCACCACCGCCACTTTAACATCTTCATTTTCTGTCGTGAAAAAATGCACGCCCTCGTCTTTAAGAAACTTTAAGAACGTCCGATTAAGGAACTCGGACCCTTTGTCACTTTGCAGTTTCATTGGCTGCCGCTCGGTAAATATTTTACTGAACGCCTCCACTAAAGCTTTTCCAGTTTTGTTTTTTATGGGAATGGCCCAAGCATATTTACTGAACACGTCTATACAAGTAACCAAGTACGCCATACCGTCGTTGTCTTTTCGTAAAGATCTCATATCTATCAGATCAGCTTGGAATTGTTGGTTGAATCCACCGGTTATAATCGGACGTCTCTTAAAATGTCGCCGTATAGGTTTATGTAAGGTATATGTATCTTCATGACTGAGCCAATCTTTGATCTGTTTAGTTGGCACTTTTGCGTGTCGTCTTAAGGCTACAGCCCCACTATACGCTCCCGGTTGTTGCGGATCACAGTAAAGTTTTTTTCAGTTGCGTGGCCATTGTTCCCACTTTGGTGTAGGTATTTTAGACTTTTTGTTTCTTTGTCTCAGTTTATACAACGAGACCGGTGGTGTCTCAGAGTCAGCTGTCTTCTTGACAGTTTTAGCCGGCGACGGTGAATGACTCACTGACTCGTTGTCTTCTGTTTTTAGTGTTACTGGTAGTGGCGGCGACGGTAGGGTTTCTGTGGGCGTTTTAATATCCACTACGCCCAATGACTTGTGTCGGTAATGATCCAGACGAGTCAAGTAACGTTGTAATGTCTGTTGATATAGTCGGGCTTTGTCACGAGGCGACAGCTCTTCATTTTCCAGGACATGTTGCATATGAGTATCCAAATCACGTAGGCTATCATTGACTGTATCGGGTGGTATATATTGTTTTTGAAACACAGAGTCCATCATATGCGGGTCGATCAATATCATTTTCTTGGCCATGGTTAGAAACCCAAGATACCTTTTACCACACTTAGTATTGGCGCTAATAACGCCCCGAGAAACCCACCGTGTTGTAAAATCTCTTTTCGCTTTTTGATTGAAAGTTTCTTTTTGGTGAGCGCTCTGAGGTTGTTTTTGTAACGACACAAACGTCTCTTCTGATCGGATGTCAGGGCGACATTACCTTTTAATACGTTGTGACAACATTCACAAAGTGTCTGTACGAGCTCCGGTGAGGCGGTTTTTATGATGTCTTTGGCTGTGTTGGCTTTCGCCTCGCACAAAAAACGCAGCATCTCGCCGTGTCGCTTTAGCTTGTCAGACATTATTTAGGTACGTACACTACTCGTTTCTCGTCGGGGAATATTTCGCTGCGTAGTCTGAGCTGGTCTGGGGTGTCTTGTCGGAGGTCGAACAGCAAATAACCGTGGGGGTTAGCCGTCGCGTCTTTAAAGCTTTCTTGGACGTAGGAAACGCGGCCGGGATACATCTGTTTGGCCAAGTTGGTGATCTGTGAACCGTCACGAGGGTTTTTAAAAACTACCAGGTAATGCGCGTTCAAACTGATGGTTCTTTGTTTTTTATTTTTTTTTCAAAAAGATTTTGTACAATATAAATCACGCTGATGTTGCGATGATGACTGCCTTTAGTAAATAGTTTAGTGATTCTGTCGTCCGTCTCAGACATCAAATCGTCTATGACCACTAGACGTCGTCTATCTCCCTGCCATTGTTCGATATCCGGAAGACCTTCGTTAAAGATGACGCCCTCCATGTTGTCATACAGAGGTTGCCATTTCCCGTAGCACCAAATAATCTCCTCCGGCACCGGGTCGACCATAGCGTTCAAATGTTTTAAAAACTTCTGCACAAATACAGTTTTACCGCTACCGGTAGGTCCGGCTATCAGAGAGGTAAAGGGATGCCTCCACCGCGGGTCCATAACTTATAATGATAGTGTCTGTTTCCAAACAGCTACTTTTATCGATTTGAAAACTATTCTTAAACTGCTTAACGTTACTAAGAAAAGGACAGTTTACGACGATGCGGATGATGATGATGATGGCGCCCCAGCCCCACTTTCTCCCTACCATCAAACCACCTTCCTAGGTTTCTGTTTCTATCCCCTAAAACGACACCACGGGCGTGCGTGCGTGCGTACGGACGGGCGGGCGGGCGTACCCCGTTGAGCGACACCAACTGCCGAGTTTTTCCTAAATCGACTGTTCCAGCAGAATAACCACTGAAGCCTACTGATCAATCAGAACCTTCGCCCACTTATTTACAAAGTCAGATAGTCTGCCTAATATGCCCCTTCTCCTTGACTCTCAACAGTATTACCAGACACCCAGCATTCTGTCGTCCTTTTTTACTACAGCTCAAACCATCCATGAGCGGTCGACCTTCGATCCCATGATACAGATGATGATGATGATGCCGGCGCCCAAGCTGCCCTTTCTAATATATCCCCGGTCACCACGTCGCCTTCCTAGGTTTTCTTTATCGCAAGTCTAAAACGGCTCCCTGATCTCACCCTTTATATAACGCCACCTGTCACCTGCCGTTATGAAACTAATAAAGAAAATACCCACATACCGACAATGAATAACCAGTTGCTATGGAGACAACATATCGATTTATGCACCATATGTCTTTCCCCTGAAACCCGTCAAGTGTGCTGTCATCAGCCTCCCGATCGATATTTACTAAGGATAAAGAGGGCGGGTGCCCCGATCGATATTTACTAAGGATATATAAACCCGCCAGAACAGACCAAGCTGATTTGGCCGCCATCTTTTACAAAGGATAAAGAAGGCGGGTTAATCGAAATACGCGCCGTATTACGCTACCCCACTACTCACGCCGATCCAGAAGAAGTACATCCCCAACTGAACGAAATACTTTTCGCAGACGACCAAAGCATAATACATGAAAACGAAAAAGAACTTCAAATCCACGTAAATGCGCTACACACAGTCTGCAACGAATATAACATGAAGATCAGCATCACCAAAACAGAAATTCTGAAAATAAGTAGAACACCTAATATACTAACTATTCAATTTAACAACGAACAACTCAAACAAGTGCAGCAATTTAAATACTTGGGGAGCATCTTCACAGATGATGGAAGAATTGATAGGGAACTTGAGGCAAGATGTCAAAAGGCGAACGCAGTAACTTACCAACCCTCCCCACTGCTAAAACACCCAAGCATCACTATGGCACTAAAACGACAACTGATGAATTGCATGTTTATACCAACCCTCTGCTACCAATGCCAAACCTGGTCCCTAACAAGAGCACAGGAGAAAAAGATTACGACGTGCGAAATGAGATGCTTACGTAAGGCTGCCAGTGTCACAAGGAGAGACAGAGTTCGAAACGAGAACATTAGAGCAATTGTAGGAACCACACCATGCCTGCAATACATAAAGAAGCAACAAATAGAGTGGTTTGGCCACTTGATGCGAATGAAAACCGACCAACTGCCTCTACGAGCATAGTTTTTATAAGGAGTAGAAAATTATAGGGATGAGAAAAAGTTGGTAAGAAACAACAATTAGTTTATGTTAGCTTTACAAAATCGATCACAATAAACAAACAAAGGACGTTGCGGCGATTAGCCTAAATCAGCACATAAAGGACAACACAGTACACAAACACAAATAGGCTCTAACTGTGAAGTGACTACATAGGACTCTAATGTATAGAATAAATGATACAACGAACAGCACTACTGCCCAGAGCAAGAGGCAGACCGAGAGTACGATGGAAAGACAATATATCAGAGATCCTGAGGCAACACGGACTAACAACAACACGTGCAACACACCTGGCCCAGGATAGAAAACTGCGACTCCCCACTACGCTGTGAGGCAATTGTGGACAAGACAAGACAAGACAATAACGAGCACGGGCTTGTCTACTAGCCCTGTACTATCTGCTTCTCTGCCCTGTTTTCTGAAATCCATTTCTCTCCCTTGTTCCTTCTCCGTTAGATTACCAGCTCGTGCCCGTTAATTATTAATGTTCTGATATCAGACTCGACTGAACCAAATCAAACAGCTAATCTCTTAAAGCTGCGACGTATTTAGTGTCTAGCCGACTGGTGTTTCTTCTCTGTTTGCCAAGATGTCAGAGCCTAACTATTAATCCCGCAACCAGACACATATCCGCGCAAGCGATACCGGCACCTGCCACTCTGGTAGTTATCTCTCCCACTGGGTGCCCTAGAGGAAGCAGCAATCACCACTGTGAAATATCTTGAGAGCTTTGCTTTCACAGAGGGTAAATACACAAAGATACTACAAGGGCAGCGGCAGTCTTATAGCATGCTGTGTGCAGCCACATGCTCTTGTCAAGCCAGTGGGACATCAGATATAAGATTACAGACTCATCTTGAAAGATCATGGTGATCACTCGATAGGTGATGGTGTCAGTGCTCTGTTGTCACTCTGTTGTCAGTGACACGCACAACTCTGACACACTGTTGTCACTCTGTTGTCAGTGACACGCACAACTCTGACACACTGTTGTCACTCTGTGGTCAGTGACACGCACAACTCTGACACACTGTTGTCACTCTATTGTCAGGGACTAACCCAACTGTGGCGGCACTGAATGTGTAATTTCGCATGTCTAGCTTCTGCGCCACCAGGAACTAACGGCCACGTGGCTTACTGGATCTAACCCCCAGTGTGTGCACGTAATGACGTCATGAAAATGCTTGTATAAGACTGAGGTCGGTGACTACATAAGGCCTTACTTTGTGCAGCTGTAGCCCGCTCCAGAAGTCCTGCATAATTGTCAACAAATCTCCAACTCAGCAAAAGTTTCATTCAGTTGTTGACATTTGGCATGCAGCCTGCTTATTATCATCTCCTTCTTTGATATTTGACAGAAACAATCCCAATTCTAGTTTTTATTGTGCATTTCGGATTTTCATTGTATGCGGGATAGGTTATCAAAATATTAGCTACGCATTGCTGCACACATGTGAATTGATTTCTAAACAATATCCAAGCATGTGTCAGTTTGTAAAGCGGTAGACAAAATAATAATCGAACAAAGATCAAAGAATTCCGCCGCTACCGTAAATGTGAACAAGGACCTGGGAAATCTAAGGCCACTCGCACACATTCCTGTCGATCCGAACAGGAGTTTTCCAGCTATTTGTTTCAGTGTCACGGCACGACTTTTGAAACGCCCCAGAACCCTTTTAAAACGCCTTCAGACCTCAGACATGGTGAAAACCATAGAGATATACATGAGAGAGGGAGACTTCAGAGATAAGGAAAACTAGAAAGATGGGGAGAAATCAGAGATGGGAAGATGGAAAAGGGCGAGCTATACGCGATAAAAGGAGATATTACATAAGGAGACAAGAGATTTGCGTGAAAGATTAGACATCAGAGATGGGAACAATATGACAGATATGCGCGGGAGGGCACCTCGGAGATAGGGAAGAAATGCGATATATTCACGGGAGAGGCGCCTCAGATATAAGGAATAAATAAGATATGTGCAAGAAAGGAGAGCCACAGAGATGGGGAATATATCAGAGATTTACGCGAGGGAGGAAACCACATAGATGGTGACGACACTAGAGATTTATGCGAGAGAGAGAGAGAGAGAGAGAGAGAGAGAGAGAGAGAGAGAGAGAGAGAGAGAGAGAGATAGGTAGACACCTAGATGGGGCAGACATTAGAAATATACGCAAGAGAGGGGGCAACAGTAATGGGGAAGACATCAGAGATATACGCGGAAGAGGGGGACCACAAAGGTGGGGAAGACATTAGAGACATACGCGAGAGAAGGGGGCATCAAATATGAGCGACAAGCGATGTACCTAAGGATAAGGAGAAAGTTATACATGAAGATAAGAGACAGATGTAAACATAAATATGGTGAGAGATACCTAATGATGAAAGGCATTTTACACGAAGTTTACAAACCCAGGAGAAGCGCCTAAACGGAGAGACAGAAGAGAGACATGAAGAAGTGAGAAGCAATGATTTTACACGCAGCAGGAGATACAA
The DNA here is from genome assembly GCA_905116865.2 of Candidula unifasciata. NCBI lineage: Eukaryota > Metazoa > Mollusca > Gastropoda > Stylommatophora > Geomitridae > Candidula > Candidula unifasciata. Next base: position 44,436 of record CAJHNH020002747.1, read on the forward strand.
ATGTGAACAACATGAAATGATGCTTAAACTATTCGAAACGATTAGTTGTTGCTGACACAAAGTGTTAAACAGATCATCCTTGTCAGATCAAAATAATCTTATGTGACACAAACAAACGGGGAGAAAAACAGAACACAAATGTACAAATAACAAACGTCAGAGAGGAGCTCTGTAGCACTATTTATTGGTTGTTAATTGTTATAAGGGCGAAGTTATGGCAAAAGATTGTCTGATAAATGTGACGGAAATATTCGCGACAAGGAAGCCGGCAGCCGGCGCTACTTCTTGACGTCCAAAGCGGTTGAGATGAATGTGACCGGCGCAGCTGAAACATGCAACTGATGGAGATGGTCTTGTGGTTAATCAGCAAATAATTCCCACACTGTCTGAACACTTCTTTCCACCACCCGCGGCTGTTGACGGAGATTTCCATCGATTTTATTTCTCTCAAGGAGACTGTCCCCAGAAAACATCTCTGCCACAACAATAGACTTGTGTAATTGCCGCGGTTGCTTGTGTCGGCAGCGACAACCGCTGTCTATTTGTTCGTGTTGACAGTCTGTTTCCTTTACAAGATTGCAGCTTAAAATGACTGGCGAGCAGGAGAACTTTCTGTCTTGTAATAATTTTTTTTTTTAATGTTCCGTGTCGCCTTTATGTGCGCGAACATTCTAATCAAGCGTCCAGCAGGTAACACTGGCGGTATTTTCATAGATATGGCTAAGTCTCGGTCAAACATGACTGAGCTACATTATAAACTAGTTCAGCTCTCTGTTAATTTGGGGAGACACGACTTAGCTACAGTATAAAGTAGTCAGCTCTCTGTTAACTTGGGGAGATACGACTTAGCTACAGTATAAAGTAGTCAGCTCTCTGTTAACTTGGGGAGACACGACCTAGCTACAGTATAAAGTAGTCAGCTCTCTGTTAACTTGGGGAGACACGACTTAGCTACAGTATAAAGTAGTCAGCTTTCTGTTAACTTGGGGATACACGACTTAGCTACAGTATAAAGTAGTCCAGCTCTCTGTTAACTTGAGGAGATACGACTGAGCTAAGTATAATGTAGTCCAGCTCTCTGTGAACTTGAGAAGATACGACTGAGCTACAGTATAAAGTAGTCCACATCTCTGTTAACTTGAGATATGACTGAGCTACAGTATAAAGTAGTCCAGCTCTCTGTTAACTTGAGGAGATACGACTAAGCTACATTATAAAGTAGTCCAGCTCCCTGTTAACTTGGGGAGACACGGCTGAGCTACATTATAAAGTAGTCCAGCTCTCTGTTAACTTGAGGAAATACGACTGAGCTACAGTATAAAGTAGTCCAGCTCTCTGTTAACTTGGTCGTGACTGAGCTATGTTATAAATTATTCCAGCTCTCTGTTAAATTAGTCATGACTGAGCTAAGTATAATGTAGTCCAGCTCGCTGTTAACTTAGGGAATTACGACTGAGCTATATTATTACAGTAGTAAGTACTACCTGTTCTCCGTTAGCACTGAATGTTGATCGGCGTACACCAACCTTGACAATCAACAGTGTTTCTACCACTTCGTGTCGAGGAACCAATTGAGGAGAATACTGACCTTATCCTAGAAAGACGAACACTTGAAAACTAAATGTCATGAAGGTGCAGGCCAGGCCCTTGGCCTTAGTTGGCAGCTGATCTTGGAAAGAAGCTCTGACAGGCGCAGACAGTTCTTCTTTTCTGACCCTGCACCTTCTACGGTATGCTTTGTTCTAAACATAGTAGTGTTACCTGTCAACTGGAGCAGCACTTTCCTTCTGACCCTGCCCCTTCTACGGTATGCTTTGTTCTAAACATAGTAGTGTTACCTGTCAACTGGAGTGACCAACGGAGGTCAAGCGAACGAACGAACGAACGAACTTTATTTTCAAAGGGTTACAAATTAGGCACGCAGGTCTGTCTTACATTCGGCCCTTCCAAACTTCCATATTTCACACAGCAGTTGGGATTATGAGGCATGGTCAACACATGGTTTCTGCAATACTGTCCACGTTTCGTGCCAGGGATCTTGCTAGTCACGATGGCAGTCGGGATGGGCAATGATCTGCATGCTCTCCTGTAGCCCTATCGCGTGGATACACGGAGACGAGGTGCCACCATTTCACTACAACACTCGAGGATACAGTCAGTGTAAGATCTACGGACAAGCCAACTTCGTGGTCATGTGTTGGATAAACGAAGAATTCCAGAAAAAATGTGACTAAAAAGCTCAACTAAATGGGGAAGCAGAAAAACGTGAACAAAACAACACAATGTAATGTTTCGGTCGGGCAGCCTTTTTCAAACACAAGTGAACTACACACAAAACGTTAAAGGACGACGAGACAGAAAAACGACTTACATAGGCACATGGAACATATGTGGTATTGCCAACAAAGAGCCACAAATAGTGGATTTCATGAAAAGAAAAAATATACACGTCATGGGTCTTGCGGATACAAGAAAGAAAGGATATAATACAAAAGAAATACATGAAAATTATGTTTTATTATGGAGCGGAGTACCCACTAAAGATAGGGCAAAACATGGTGTCGGATTTATACTTCATCCCGAGACAGCAAAATTAATAACAGGAACAGAATTTATATCAGAAAGAATTATTTTAATAAAGTTGACAGAAGGAAGTAAAACTACAACGATTATTCAGATATATGCACCTTGCAACGATAGTTATTCTGAAGAAGAAAAAGAAGACTTTTACGAGAGACTTACGGACACCATCAATAATGTTAAAGAGAAAGAGGACATCATAGTAATGGGAGATTTTAATGGTAGGGTAGGTAAAAAAAGATCACCATGGGAGAGATACCTTGGCCCATTCAGCGACACAACCACAGATTGCAATAGAAATGGAGAACACCTGTTAAACTTGTGTGCTGAACAAGATCTCTACATTACCAACACATTCTACCAACATCGCCAAAGTCAGGTTAAAACGTGGTACAAGTGGAACAACTTTGATCAAGCGTCACAAATTGATTTTATACTAGTCAGACAACGGCAGAAGAGGACGGTAAGAGACTCAAAAGCTGTCCCAAATGCGGGACTGGATTCAGACCATCGCCCAGTAGTTATGAACATATGCAACTCAAGTAGAAACAGTCTACATAAACAGAAACGTGAAGAAATCATCAACACTAAGAAATTAGAGGAAGAGAATATCAAACAAGAATTTGAACTAGAAATAACAAAGGCTTTTACAGATATTGCCAAGGAACCAGTAAGAATTGAAGAAGAATGGGATTATTATAAATCAACCATCACGAAAATATTAAAAGACAAGTGTGGTACCAGAAAGACGGGCAAAGGCAAGAAAAAGGGTACCGCTTGGTGGAATGAAGAAGTCAAAGAAGCAGTGTCAAATAAAAAGAAGATGTTTCAAATATGGTTAAAAACAAAAGACGAAAAGGATTACATTAGGTACAGACTAACTCGAAGAGACACCAAGAGAACAATAAAGAAATCCAAAGAGGAATCATGGAAAAAGTATGGTGAACACCTAACACAGCTTTGTACAGAATCACCAAGAGACTTTTATAAGAGTGTGAAAGCGATGCGATTAAGAGAAGAAAGCTTCAATCCAACATCAGTCATAAACGATAAAAATGGAAAACCATTATTGAGCCAAAAAGAAATTAAAAAAAGATGGGAGGAATATTTTAAAGAACTTTTGAACCCGTCGGGAGTACATGAAACAGCAGAATTCCATTCAAGGCCTCCAGATCATCTAGAACCACATATCCTGCGGGATGAAGTAGAGAAAGTTATCAAAACAAGTAAAAGACACAAAGCAGCTGGTATTGACGGAATAACAACAGAAGTCATCCAGGCTGGAGGGGACACTATGATCACCTGGCTGGAGAGAATTTTCAATAGAGCATGGGCAGAGAGAAAGGTACCAGTGGATTGGCAAAGATCAGTTGTAGTACCTATCTGGAAGAAAAAAGGAAACAAGAGAGAATGTGGAACTTATAGAGGAATATCTTTACTAAGTCATGTGGGGAAAATGTATGCAAAGATCTTAGAAGGTAGGATAAGAGCAAAGGTTGAACCTCTACTGAGTAAAGCACAATTCGGTTTCAGGAAAGGGCGAGGTTGCACTGATACCATATGTGCACTAAGACAAGCCTGTGAAAAGACACTCGAATACGATAAAGAGCTGAACGTGGTCTTTGTAGATCAAGAGAAGGCATTCGACCGTGTAGACAGAGATGTGCTGTGGAGAATTCTTGACGATTACGGAGTGCAGGGTCAATTATTAGACAACATCAGAGCCCTCTATGAAAAAAGTGAAAGTGCAGTAAGAACATCTAGTGGTCTTTCTGAATGGTTCAAAGTCACAACTGGTGTCAGACAAGGATGTGTACTGTCACCATTACTTTTCATAACATACATGGATAAGATCACTGTAGAAGCAAACCCAGACGTGTATGCTATAAACGAATTACTTTTTGCTGATGATCAAAGCATACTGTATCAAAATGAATATGATCTACAGGAACATCTGACTACTCTCAACAACAGCTGTTAACAACATAATATGAGAATCAGTACAGAAAAAACAGAAGTTATGAAGATCAGCAGAACACACAGGCCACTGAATATAAATGTTGGAAGTGCCAAAATCAAGCAAACTAAAGAGTTCAAATACTTGGGCAGTATATTTACAGAGGATGGAAGAATGGACAGAGAGATAGAAACAAGAATACAGAAAGCAAATGCTGTCACATACCAACTATCACCTCTGCTTAAACATCCAGATATAACCATGAAGACCAAAAGACAATTGATAAACACCATCTTCATTCCAACACTCTGCTACCAGTGCCAAACATGGACAATCAACAAGACCCATGAAAGAAAAATAGAAGCCTGTGAAATGAAATGTCTAAGAAAAGCAGCGAACAAGACCAGACTAGACAGGATAAAGAATATAGACATTAGAAACACTGTCAAAACTACGCCATGTTTAGACTACATAGAACATCAAAGAATGAAATGGTTTGGACATCTAACCAGGATGAAAAATGATCAAATAACATCACAAATTTTCAACCAAAGAAGCTCAGGATATAAGGCAAGAGGAAGACCAAGGAAACGGTGGATTGACGGGGTCTCCGAAACCTGCCAAAAGCATGGCCTCAGAACATCAGATGCTGCCCGCCTTGCTTATGACAGGAACTTGCATCTCCCCACAACGCTTAGCGGCATACGTGGAAGGAAAAACTAAAACTAAAGTGAACTACACAAACGAGGAATGGAGAGTATGTAGATCTCTAAGGGGTGACGTGGGCAACGTTTAAAAAAATGGGATGCGGAATAAATGAAATGAAATAAAATAAACAATAGTATTAAAATATAGTCACACAAAAATAATAAACAGTAGTATTGTTAATATATAATATGATACTGGGAATAAAAGAAATAGAAATGTTAATGATACATAAATGATATTGATAAGAAAGGGAATAAAGTAATAATATGAAATAAAATAAAAGAAAATAATTAACATTTGAAATATGATAAGAGTAAAACTATTTAGATGAAGGTATGTTGGATATTGATACCACCTGGACTAAGAACGCCTAAGCTGTGGATGAAGCAATTTTCCAAAGCGAGGCGCTTAGTATGATCGCCAGAACAAGATGTTAATGCTGTGACAGATATATCATCTTTACCTCTGTGGTCAGAGCTATTGAAATGGAAAGGGATCGGTTTAAGTGTCTTCTTGTCAATATAAGAGTTTACTTATGTTTGAAAAAGGCTGCCCGGCCGAAACGTTACGTTGTGTTGTTTTGTTCACATTTTTCTGCTTCCACATTTTGTTGAGCTTTTTAGTCACATTTTTCTGGAATTCCTTGTATAAGCTTGACTGCAGTCACCCCCATATTTTCACCATTTTTGGATAAACGAAGAGATGCCACTATTGCACTAGGACACTTGAGGATACAGTTACGGTGTCAGATCTACGGACAAGCCAACTTGGTGGTCATGTGTTGGATAAACGAAGAGATGCCACTATTGCACTAGGACACTTGAGGTTACAGTTACGGTGTCAGATCTACGGACAAGCCAACTTGGTGGTCATGTGTTGGATAAACGAAGAGATGCCACTATTGCACTAGGACACTTGAGGATACAGTTACGGTGTCAGATCTACGGACAAGCCAACTTGGTGGTCATGTGTTGGATAAACGAAGAGATGCCACTATTGCACTAGGACACTTGAGGATACAGTACGGTGTCAGATCTCTTTAATTCGTCGCCTTCTACGACATGACTGTGAAGGGTCCTCTTAGGACCCTGGAACGACACGGGGAATTCACAATTACCGTAACCTACATGTCATCAGTATCATGTGTTATCATATGAATTACCATAGTTCGTTCAACTAATCATGAACACACTTGCAGGCCATTTTCTAGAAAACTGCCCCTGATAGATGGCAACAGTTTCTTTCTTTTTTTTTTTTTTTTTTGCTTGCAGCTTTAGAATATCTATGATGTTCAGGATTTTTTTCTCTCTCAAGAAGAATACCATATGTAGTTTGTTTTTACTCTTTACGATATATAGTTTTATCATGAAACTGTCTGGTAGACTTTTGGAAGGTTAACTTTCATTAGCTGTAGGGAGATTAAACACCATGATGGGTTTAACAGGGAGTCAAAGAAAACCTTCGCAATTTCATGATTTTCAGGCGCAAAGTCGCACTTTTATTGACCTCGGGACGTCGGTCAAGGTTGTTAAATCAAAGGCACTTCCACAAATTAGGGTTGAGTTAACTCAGCTAGCTTATCAAAGCTGACATCACTTTTACAATGAATTTAGGATGCACAATTATGCAGAAGGTTGCCGTTTTACGGTACCAGCACTTCCTCAGGGAATCTACGAGGGTTATTTATACTGTGATATTAATGACCCAGAGAAACCAACATGATTGGCCTATGGTCTGGATAGAGCATCATTTAACCGTTGGATTAGACAGGACACAGCGTACACTCATATCAAGCAAGGAAGGACAAGTAAAGTTGACGATCTTGACGTAGAAGTAATTAGACGTGAGATCTTTAAAATGTTAACGACAAATTAACGTGTGACTCTCCGGAAACCTAAATTAACACTGAAACCACAATGCAATATTGACATTTCAAAAAGTCCTTCTCAAAAATAGATATTCATTTCTGGAAAAAGTGTGTTGAACATGTGCTCCGAGAGGAAGACGAGTACTTGCACCGAGATGGATTACAATATGTTCATCCTGTAACAATTATCAACCTTTTGAGATCAGATTCGGAATCATTTAAACCATTTTTTCCCCGATGAGTTAATGAACATAATCAACTCGTTAGGTACATCTACAGTGGTAACAAATGCACCTTCATATCCAAATGTGTCAACCATAATACACTTTGCTGTGTAGTTAAGATACACCCTGGGGGTCTAATGGTTACTGAAGAGGAATACTAACTGTTGCTTATTGGGGACATGTTAACAATTTAACAAAGCAGTCAGATTGGCTGGATCTGCAGCACAGTGTGGTTTGTTGATACATGACAAGACAGATGTGGGCGAGGCCCTTTAGGAACAAGTAATGAAGTCAGAAAAGAAAATATATTTTCATGGCCTGGAGAGAATGATACACCTGTGTGAGACAAGAGGGTCTGGCTGGCACACTACACTCAGAGGAATGGCAAGATGTACATATAATCATACTGCGTCTGGTACCATTAGTGTTGGCTGCTAAATATGGGGACGGAGCGCATATGGGAATGCCCCAAGAGCTGTGATGTCTTTCTTGGCTCAGCTTAGACTTCTTGGAAGTCATCTTGTAGACCTGGAGGATTCATGTACATATATCACAATATAACACGAGTTTGAGAAAATGTGTGATCACAAGCCACACTACGATGCTACTGGAACAAGTGCTAAACACAGACTGGTGTAACATGCGCACAACCGGGGACTTCCCCTCTCCTTGCCACTCGTTATGCGAAACCTCGCTCGTTAAGCAAGTCATTCTTTTACAATTTGTTTTGCTCGTTATGCGAATTACTCGTTATGAGAGGTGCTCGTTCAGCGAGGTTCTACTGTATAACAAACACAAACAAAACGTGAACGTTGTGGCTATGTAGCCTTTTTCAGCACATAAACAAATTAGATAATACTACACAAATCACAATATCACTTGTCTTCGTTTCTCGAAGCAGCCAGGTCTATGTCTAACCAATAGACTAGCCAGGCGCGCGAGGGAAAGCCAGGGACCGGAACTCGAGGATAAGATAAAACTGTGTAGGCAGTTCAGTCCCTTAGAATCCCAGATGAATCTGTGTTGGCAGTTTAGTCTACTGGGCGCCAGAGTTCACAGAGTGTATATGAAGCGATTTTCAAGGGACTTGCGATCTCTGTCGCTGGAGTGGCTATATCTAATGGCTGTCACGTCACTGTCGTAGACATCTTGGTGGTCATGGGAATTCAAATGCAATGGTGCTGGTTTCAAGGCACCGTTCTGCACATCCAAAAGATCTTGTCTGAACCTGTCAACCAGTCGTAAACCCAGTTTACCGATGTATCTTACGCCACATATCTTGCAGTTTCTCGTGCATTAGAATGCTTCACGTAAGTGGAAGGTGACATTTGGAGAGTCCAGGCTGGTACCCTGAGCCACATATGCACCGGCGAGGAGGGTAGCGTTGCGTGTCTGCAGCTACACAGCATGTTGTGGTCCACTACAAAATGTTAAGAAGTCTGAAACCAAGGGACGTAAAATGCACTCTCTCGTGGGACCTAGGTTCAGTGTGTGTAATTGGGGGGGGGGGGGGGGGGGCAGGGTGGGTTAGTGCCAGTTGCTCATGTTGAGGCGTCGTAAAAAGCGCTCACACCCCATAATATAGAGCACGCGAAATTCAACATGGCGGCAATTGATACCCCTGCCACTTAAACTTGCGCGTCTCAAAAGGTTAAGACGCATGAATAAACGTCCAATCGGAGAGACCTGGCCTGACTTCGTCACTCATTAGTGTGTAGCTGGGCCCGAGTTCTTTATACGTTCCTAATGTACTAGAGCCAGTATTGTTGAAGAGGAAAGTGTCAGTTTTGTTTTGTTTTTTGTTTACAGATATCTTGTGTTCTAGAATTCATGTCCATGTTTCAGAGCTGGCGTGTGTCACGTATAGAACCCAACCGGCATGGTCTCAGCTGACAGCTTAGCAACTCATGGGTGCTGGGAGCTGGGAGTTCGGGTCTCTTGGGGCTCTCTTTCCATAATCGGAAAAAAGGGGCGGGAGTAGTAAGGGGACTAAAAGGTCTCATTCAACCATTGATAGATAGAACTCTTTGAAAGTATCTGCCTATGCTTTTTATATTATTTCAAGTATATTATTATACAGGATGTTTGTAAAGTCTGATTGTTAACAACTGGCGCCCACTTATAGCGAAATCTGTACAGATGGATGTGTTGAGAGACAGAAGAAGTGAATCAAACGTTCATCACAAGAAACAGTAGCGACCCAGTGGCAGAGGACGCATTCAGACCTCTTGAGGAACGGACACGGTTTAGTTAACTCATGGACAGTCCATTGTCTGGCAGTTGAAAATATCTTCATGACGGTTCAGGGGCATCATTTATTTGCTACTGGCACTTGTCTCATGGTGTAATTTTCAATGTCTGCTCCACAATAACCAATCAGCACGCTAGAATCTGTAGCATAGAATGCCCCACGATAACCAATCAGCACGCTAGAATCTGTAGCACAGAGTGCTCCACGATAACCAATCAGCACGCTAGAATCTGTAGCACAGAATACTCCACGATAACCAATCAGCACGCTAGAATCTGTAGCACAGAATGCTCCACGATAACCAATCAGCGCGCTAGAATCTGTAGCACAGAACGCTCCACGATAACCAATCAGTACGCTAAAATCTGTAGCACAGAACGCTCCACAATAACCAATCAGTACGCTAAAATCTGTAGCACAGAATGCTCCACGATAACCAATCAGCACGCTAGAATCTGTAGCACAGAATGCTCCACGATAACCAATCAGCACGCTAGAATCTGTAGCACAGAATGCTTCATGGTAACCAATCAGCACGCTAGAATCTGTAGCACAGAATGCTTCATGATAACCAATCAGCACGCTAGAATCTGTAGCACAGAACGCTCCACAATAACCAATCAACACGCTAGAATCTATAGCACGGAATGCTCCACGATAACCAATCAACACGCTAGAATCTGTAGCATAGAATGCTCCACGATAACCAATCAGCACTCTAGAATTTGTAGCACAGAATGCTCCACGAAAAGCAATCAGCACGCTAGAATCTGTAGCACAGAATGCTCTACGATAACCAATCAGCACGCTAGAATCTGTAGCACAGAACGCTCTACAATAACCAATCAGCACGCTAGAATCTGTAGCACAGAATGCTGCACGATAACTAATCAGCGCGCTAGAATCTATAGCACAGAATGCTCCACTATAACCAATCAGCACGCTAGAATCTATAGCACAGAATGCTCCACGATAACCAACAAGCACGCTAGAATCTATAGCACAGAATGCTCCACGAAAACCAATCAGCACGTTAGAATCTGTAGCACAGAACGCTCTACAATAACCAATCAGCACGCTAGAATCTGTAGCACAAAATGCTCCACGATAACCAATCAGCGCGCTAGAATCTACAGCACAGAATGCTCCACTATAACCAATCAGCACGCTAGAATCTATAGCACAGAATGCTCCACGATAACCAATCAGCACGCTAGAATCTATAGCACAGAATGCTCCACGATAACTAATCAGCACGCTAGAATGTGTAGCACAGAATGCTTCTACCAACTTTCACACCCTTTTTAAAGAATTTATCTTCTCACCTTTTGCATCTTTTTCTGGGCCCATTAATCTGTTTGACTCTGCCCGTATATGAAAGACTATTTTTGTCTGTTACGTTTCTCTGTGTGTCTCTTTTTTTTCTGGCCCCTCTTCTGATAATCTGGTAATCTGGTAATCCTAGTTTCAGCCTCATAGCAAACGGGTCACCCCACATATGCTCCGCTCCTGTGCCAACGAAAAACAAACGCAGCTCTCAGTGTCACGCCATGCACTCAACTCAGAAGCTGGGCGACGAAACTACATCCTTCCAGTCAACAAATGGAGCAAAAATGTAACGGCCACCGTCTGGAAAAATATTTGCCACGGCTTAAAAAAAAAAAAAGGTGGCCGTACCTAGCGTCCATTTTGACCGGAAGAATTATATGAGGGTTAATAAACGGTCACCCCAGCAGTACCCTCATTATTAGCTGGGGAAGGGACTTAGGACATTACATCCACCAGCAGGCGTCGCCCCTACAACGACCTGCCTGCCATCGTTAACGACTGTTCACCCAACAGCCATGCAGTTCTTTGGCACGAAGGAGACACCTTGAACTTAGGTTTCGTACTGCCGACTCCCTACTAAGATGTTATTTTATGTTCTGTTATCACAATTAATGTCACTGCACATTGAGCATACCCATGCGTGCTCAGTTCTCCGAAGCAGCAGCCACTCTAAAGTACTTCTACTCTTTTTCCGACTGTCTGTATGCATTTGTAAGTCTGTCTCTGTCTCTTTCTATCTGTCGATATCTGTCTTTATGTCTGAATTTTTAAGCTAGTCTCTGTCTTCTTTCACACACACACACACACACACTCACACTTTCTCTTTGCCTGTTTCTCTCTCTATTTCTCTCACTTCACTTTCACTCCCCCACCTTCACTAAAGTAAGTTATCGTTAGCAGTCCAAACGAACGACGTTAATTCCCTGTCTCCATAAATGACAGGCTAAAATCCACGATTTCATGCAACAACACAACAGAACTTCATTGATTTGAAACCACAGCCGCTTTTGTTTCAGGGCAGCTCATGTGTCTCCGGGAGAAATGATGCTGTCAATTATGTTGTCAATAATATCCGGGGGAAAGAAAACGTCTCTTTAATTATCAAGTTGACTTTCTCTGTCTTATGTCCTAGAACATGCAGTAGTGCAGCTGGCAACATACCCTGTCGTAGTAAAGTGCCAGTGGTCAGTGTTATATGTGCTTGTTCGCCTTTTACAGGTGTCAGGACATGTGTTTGTCTTAGCTCTTTTCTCTCTCTGTCAGTCACACCTTTTGTCTGGATTTTCCTCCTCGCTAATTTAAGCGATCCCTTTGGTCCCGTGCCACCCTTCCTGGCACATGCTAGTAGCTGTGACAAATTACGTGATTCTGTTGACAACATTGAAGCCAGCTAGGCAGCAAGCTTCAGTTTCAGATAAACAGTTTGAGACAGATCGACTGATAGACAGACAGACTGATAGACGGACCGACTGATAGCAGACCGACTGATAGACAGACAAAACGAACGACTAAGCTTGGATTTTAAAGGCATGTGAACTGGTCTGTCGAAAATTCTGCCTCGTCATCTGTCTCAGTCCATGCATTAGTTTATGCACACATCTTTTATACGTTTGATCTTTAACAGCAACAACAACGGCTATATGCACATGATAAACACATGTAAAATGTGCAGCCATACACTGACAGACTAGGCTTCCGGTCTATACGAAGAATAAGCCTTTCACTGTTTTTAGTCGTGGCATGTTTTTGCTTCTGACAACTGTTGACTATTTCATTTTCCTCCATATATAGACTGACAGGATATAGTTTTGTCACCCAGCTACTGTGTTAAGTGCATGGTGCGATACTGTGAGCTGCGGACTTCACTTGGAATTATTTTGACTGTGACCAACGTGGTTTGTGTTGTGACCAACGTGGTTTGTGTTGTGAACCTTATGTTTAGAAAATAGCGAGTGGCCTGTTGCCGCCACATAAAAACTAGTGGTGCCTTATGTAATTAATTGCATGTGCAATCACTGATCTGTTGTAACTGCTGCTCTCACTGTTTATGAACTGCATTTCTAATGTCGGACTGAACTTTTTTGTGTTAGCGCTTCTCATGTTCTCCGTACGCATTTAATGCATGTTTACGCTACTGGATATGCTGAGGCTGCAGTCTATGTCAGTGTTTTCACTGGGGACAGGGATGGACATTCTATGGGGGTTTTTGTTAGCACAAGAATGGAGCAACTATGGAGTGACCCTTTGATATAAAGTTAAAACTACCATTATCTGATTTCCTAACACAAGTCTCTCGGGACACAAGTCTCCAACGACATACTTCTCTCGGGACAAAAGTCCGCAACGACAGACCTCTCTTAGGACAAAAGTATCCCACGACAGACTTCTCTCAGAGTTTATTGACACTGCGGCTGCACGAGGATAAAACAAGTTGGTAATCATTGTAGTCAACTTCCATTGAGGATACGCACCTGATTGACTGACTGATCGATTAATCGATTTATTAAAAGCCAACAATGATGTTTAGAATTGAACACACCAGAGACTCGCTCAGTGATGTTGGCCGACGTACGAGGAACTGTCACAGCCGGTACTGGTTTACGTAACTGAAGGCTGGTGTGGGTATGAGCCTAGTTGCGGGTAGTACTTGCTGTAACTGACCCGTGAGGACAACAGAATACTTCATGTCAGTTGACCTGCCCTCTAAGCGTCTCCATCTCGTTGCTTTGGTTGTTGTGTAAATAGACGCATCTCGCTAGTCACACTCACCCTCAATATGGGCTGTGAGTCTGAATGTTTGAACCAACACATAAAACACAGGGATATCTGGTGTCTGAATGTTTGAACCAACACATAAAACACAGGGATATCTGGTGTCTGAATGTTTGAACCAACACACAGCACCAGGGATATCTGGTGTCTGAATGTTTGAACCAACACACAGCACCAGGGATATCTGGTGTTTGAATGTTTGAACCAACACACAGCACCAGGGATATCTGGTGTTTGAATGTTTGAACCAACACACAGCACCAGGGATATCTGGTGTTTGAATGTTTGAACCAACACACAGCACCAGGGATATCTGGTGTCTGAATGTTTGAACCAACACACAGCACCAGGGATATCTGGTGTCTGAATGTTTGAACCAACACACAACACACAGGGATATCTATCTGGTGTCTGAATGTTTGAACCAACACACAGCACCAGAGATATCTGGCGTTTGAATGTTTGAACCAACACACAATACACAGGGATATCTGGTGTCTGAATGTTTGAACCAACACACAACACACAGGGATATCTGGTGTCTGAATGTTTGAACCAACACACAACACACATGGATGTCTGGTGTTTTAATGTTTGTACCAACACACAGCACACAGGGATATCTGGCGTTTGAATGTTTGAACCAACACACAATACACAGGGATATCTGGTGTCTGAATGTTTGAACCAACACACAATACACAGGGATATCTGGTGTCTGAATGTTTGAACCAACACACAACACACAGGGATATCTGGCATCTGAATGTTTGCACCAACACACAGTACATAGGGATATCTGGTGTCTGAATGTTTGAACCAACACACAACACACAGGGATATCTGGTGTCTGAATGTTTGAACCAACATACAACACACAGGGATATCTTGCATCTGAATCTTTGAACCAACACACAGTACATAGGGATATCTGGTGTCTGAATGTTTGAACCAACACACAGCACACAGGAATATCTGGTGTCTGAATGTTTGAACCAACACACAATAAAGAGGGATATCTGGTGTCTGAGTGTTTGAACCAACACACAGTACACATTGATATCTGGTGTTGGAATGTTTGAACCAACACACAGTACATAGGGATATCTTGTGTCTGAATGTTTATACCAACACACAACACACAGGGATATCTGGTGTCTGAATATTTGAACCAACACACAACACATAGGGATATCTGGTGTCTGAATGTTTGAACCAACACACAACACATAGGGATATCTGGTGTCTGAATGTTGGAGTTGAGTTGTTCAACATTGTATAGCAGAGATCCCCGTGTGGGTTCCGGGGTTGGATGGCCGAAGTACGAGAAAGCATATCGTAAGAGTCGACTTATTGGGAGCTTCCTTTAAAGTTGCAGTGCATTTGTCACAGCACACAGGGATATCTGGCGTTTGAATGTTTGAACCAACACACAATACACAGGGATATCTGGTGTCTGAATGTTTATACCAACACACAACACATAGGGATATCTGGTGTCTGAATATTTGAACCAACACACAACACATAGGGATATCTGGTGTCTGAATGTTGGAGTTGAGTTGTTCAACATTGTATAGCAGAGATCCCCGTGTGGGTTCCGGGGTTGGATGGCCGAAGTACGAGAAAGCATATCGTAAGAGTCGACTTATTGGGAGCTTCCTTTAAAGTTGCAGTGCATTTGTCACAGCACACAGGGATATCTGGCGTTTGAATGTTTGAACCAACACACAATACACAGGGATATCTGGTGTCTGAATGTTTGAACCAACACACAATACACAGGGATATCTGGTGTCTGAATGTTTGAACCAACACACAACACACAGGGATATCTGGCATCTGAATGTTTGCACCAACACACAGTACATAGGGATATCTGGTGAATTGTTCACAGCTACACAGGGATATCTGCATTTGAATGTTTGAACAACACACAACACATAGAGCTGGTGTAAAGAACCAACAGACTGCCTACAAAATTATCGTCTGATCTGAGAGGTAAGAACAACGACGGATCTGCAAGGATCTGCAAACACTCAAGTTCTGGAACAGGACTGCAGTCCAGACGTGGATGAAGAATAAAACTTTTTGCCAGAGTTTACAGCTGGTGAACGCGAAGAAGAAAGAAGAAGAAGAAGAAAGAAGAAGAAGAAGAAGAGGAAGAAGAAGAAGAAGAAGAAGAAGAAGAAGAAGAAGAAGAAGAAGAAGAAGAAAGAAGAAGAAGAAGAAGAAGAAGAAGAAGAAGAAGAGAAGAAGAAGAAGAAGAAGAAGAAGAAGAAGAAAAAAGAAGAAGAAGAAGAAGAAGAAGAAGAAGAAGAAGAAGAAGAGAAGAAGAAGAAGAAGAAGAAAAGAAGAAGAAGAAGAGGAAGGAAGAAGGAAGGAGAAGAAGAAGAAGAAGAAGAAAGGAAGGAAGAAGAAGAAGAAGAAGAAGAAGAAGAAGAAGAAGAAAGGAGGACGGGAGGAGGAGGAGGAGGAGGAAGAAGGAAGGGAGGAGAGGAAGGAGAAGAAGAAGAAGAAGAAAAAGGAAGGAAGGAAGGAAGAAGAAAGGAAGGAAGGAAGGAAGAAAGGAAGGAAGGAAGGAAGGAAGGAAGGAAGGAAGGAAGGAAGGGAAGGAAGGAAGGAAGGAAGGAAGGAAGGAAAGAAGGAAGGAAGGAAGGAAGGAAGGAAGGAAGGATGGAGGAAGGAAGGAAGGAAGGAAGGAAGGAAGGAAGGAAGGAAGGAAGGAAGGAGGAAGGAAGGAAAGGAAGGAAGGAAGGAAGGAAGGAAGGAAGGAAGGAAGGGAAGGAAGGAAGGAAGGAAGGAAGGAAGGAAGGAAGGAAGGAAGGAAGGAAGGAAGGAAGGAAGGAAGGAAGGAAGGAAGGAAGCAAGAAGGAAGGAAGGAAGGAAGGGAAGGAAAGGAAGGAAGGAAGGAAGGAAAGGAAGGAAGGAAGGAAGGAAGGAAGGAAGGAAGGAGGAAGGAAGGAAGGAAGGAAGGAAGGGAAGGAAGGAAGGAAGGAAGGAAGGAAGGAAGGAAGGAAGGAAGGAGGACGGAAGGAAGGAATTGGAAGGAAGGAAGGAAGGAAGGAAGGAAGGAAGGAAGGAAGGAAGGAAGGAAGGAAGGAAGGAAGGAAGGAAGGAAGGAAGGAAGGAAGGAAGGAAGGAAGGAAGGAAGGAAGGAGAAGAGGAGGGGGAGGAAGAGGAGGAGGAAGAGAAAGAAGAGGAAGAAGCGGAAGAAGAAGAAGAAGAAGAAGAAGAAGAAGAAGAAGAAGAAGAAGAAGAAGAAGAAGAAAAAGAAGATCAAAGAAAAGTCAATTGGCATTGGAGAGATACACATGTGGATGTTCAGCTGCCAGGAGAAGATGTTTTTATTGGGACATCAGGCGATACAAATTAGTGGTAAACAACGAGCAGGCCTGTCTACAAGTCAGCAACAGGGAATATGCACAGGTAAACATACAGACTAGCATAAGGTTGTATGTATAGGTGAACAGACAGGTTGGTAAAAGGTCATATGTGCAGGTGAAAAGACAGTCTTGGGTAGTATGTTCAGATAAGTAGATAGGCTATCAGTATGTATCAGAGAACTTTAAGACACAATACAGGAGTAGTTTCTCAAGAGACAACAATAGAGCTGTGCTCCACTGGGAACATTCAGCAGATGTGTGCACATGACAGTCTGCAGGAAACATCGGAAATACCAGCCAGTCCTGTTGTACGATCAGCTGTCTGCCGTTCTAACATGGTTCGATTCGCGAAAGTGTCTTTTTTGTCCCTGTCAAACGGACATTCACATTGGGTGTTATCATTCAATTATGTGTCACTATCTTGCCTGCAATTAGCGGCTGTGTTGTTAACTTATTGGCAATCATTGATTTATGTCCTGCAATCAAACACCCAAGCAATTGTCACAGTTAGTACGCGGCCTCCACTAGATTCACCACCATTTTGGCTTGTAGTTTCTCAACTCCAGATTGACACTAGTGACCTGGTCGGGTCAACAACACATGTTGTTTCAACCATGTTTGGAATCCCTATGTTTACGTTTGCCGGCCACCATGTTGCTGCAGCTTGACAACAAGGCAGCAGGTGCTGGTTTGGCATGCAGATGTCGGGATCAATGAAATCAGCTTTCCTGAAGTAACAAGAATAGGGGTATTGACAAACAGCTGCTGCATCTGGCTCTGTGTCTCTGCACTAGTAGCAGTTTTCTCTGCCTTTTTCAGTTAGTTGCTGATCCATACAGGCGTTGCAGAACAAACTCCCTCATCGTTTGTTTTCCACTGTGCGTGTGTGTGTGTGCTTGTGTGTATGTGCATATATGTGTGTGTGTGTGTGTGATAGAGAGATTGTACTGATTTTACCAGGCAATTTTATGTCCATTGCAAAGGTTGAACGGTCGCCTCTCGATACCATTATCGAAATCAACGCATAGCGGTCAATTGCCAATTCACTAGCAGCTGGAAATTAACGGTACTTTTCGAAATTGCAAAGCGCATTCGCTTCGTCTAAATCACAACCGCCCAGCGTCTGCTTCTATGTTGTTTTCCGGGAAGCAGTAAGCGCCCGTCCAGCTAGCGACATCTGACGGGGCACAGGACAGACACTTTGAGCTTTCTAAGGTTAACTTTCGCGCTTTTTCTCTATGTCCCTATACTTTGTCGCCTGTGTCTTAGTAACACACGCAGCCGTCTCTCGTGAAAAGGGGATAGGGAAAAGAGGAAATAGAAGATGATAAGCCAGAGGAGAAAGAAGAAGTGGAGAAGACAGAGTTACAGATGAAAAAGCGTCACTAGTGCACCCAGGTGTGGCTAAGATAGTAGCTTTATACCAGTAGCCAGCAGAAACATGATGTCAAACTTCTTGTTTGCGTTCACAGGCTGTTAAGTTCTGGTTGTTCATCCACCTCTGGACTTTAGTCTTGTTTTGTTCCATAAACATCCGTTTTACAGATCTGACTTATTTATGTTTATGCAGATTCATGGTTCGTAAAATCGATTGTTAGGAACATTCAGCAAAGAAATTCTTTGTTTTACCGGACCAGTTGATAATTGATTACAAAACATGACAACAAGCCCCGGGAACTGTTGCAGACAACTTAGGGTTAAATCATGGCAGTGTTTACCGCCACAATGCCAACGTCTGGAGTCCAGGCACGCGACCTCGCTGGAGGGACACTCGGAAATCCATTAGTCAGACACTTAGGGTCATTACCTGGACACTAGTAAGTCATCTCTTGGATATTTGGGGTCCATTAGCTGACGTGATTCTGTCATTACGCCAGTAGAATTACTGTCAGTGATTACTTATATTCCTTTATCCAGTTACCGGTTTCATCATCCGGGTATGTTCAACAGTCCTAGCAACGACTGGCTGAGTGTTTTAGTAGAGAACAATGACTCAGGTATCGTGGTGCTCAGTGCAGATTACCCGACTATTGACTTCAAGACGAGATCTGACCCCACACACACAGCCAGGTATAGTAGATTACAGTCTGTGCTCCAGTCAATCAAGTGAGGTAACATTCCATGATGTAAACTTTCCTGTTTTAGTGTCAGTCTTCTTCATGGCTCTACCTGTCATGACAGAACAGCCGTCGTCTGCAGTCTCCCGCCTGTTGTAACCTAACCCTGGTCAGGCTTGTTGCTATCATTGCTGGTTGTCTCCCCCTCGCAGTTCTTGGATCCTGGTGATTTCTTGCCATTATCCAATAGGTGTAGGGTGGCGGGTCTAATATTGACATTGTGCTCGCTGGCCCGTATGCATACACGCACGCCCGTGGGCACATACATGCAGACTAACGCGCGCAAACACACGTACGCGCAGACGGGAACACATACAAGCATACAGGCTCCTACAACACACACACACACACACGCGCGCGCGCGCACACACAAGCGCGCAAACTCACACAACATACGCACGCTGACATGCACACACGCATCATAGTTATTCTTTATCTAGAAAAGTATAAATTCTAATTCTACAAACAAGTGGTGGAGTCTATGATGGCGACTGGACTACACAAACCCTGGTAGCGATGTGAAGGCACACCTGCTGGCTAAAGTGCCACCATTGCAGGAGTTGTGCGCCACTGCAGGGTCTTGTCTGCCTCTACAGCTGTGGTCCCAACACTTTTTCCAGCGGCACCCCGCCCCGTCTCACCCCGTCCCGTCTCCCCACCTCGTCTCCCCCGCCCCGTCTCCCCCGCCCCCCACCCCTCACACCCCCCCCCTCCCCCAATTGGTAACAACTGGTTCTACAGCTTGTAATTCAAACATGGTGGCCACGGACACAAATGAAAAGGGCGAGGAGGCAGGAGAACCAGAGACATGTGGTGTGTGTGTGTGTGTGTGTGTGTGTGTGTGTGTGTGTGTGTGTGTTCTGAGTGTAAGATATATCCATATACAGTGGCCATTGGTGAATATATTTGCTTATGGTGATTACCATAGCTATCCCGTTCGTACAATGCTGTCTCCACTAGCACAACACAGCCTAACGATGGATAGACCATACATAACCTACTGTATCCAGCTCCTCATCCATGCCTGACAGTAGACAGCCCATCCATACTGTCGCTTGTGGATATTCACTAAAACACATCGATACTGACTGAGCGAAAAGGACGTCAAAACATTCTGTAGAATTGGAATCTGGAGGATTCGGAGTCAAAAGTTTGAAGAAGACAGACGTGTGGTCTGGTCTTAGTGGATCCTTGAGAAAGTTCTACCCCGGGTTTACATGTAGAAACCTCAGCCGAGAGCTGGTACATTACTGCGTTCTGCAGGAAGCAGGAATATATAAAACTATTGAATCACTCAGCAGGAAAGCTGGCAGAATCAAGAAGGAGATACAAGACAATGTCCCTGATCTAGTATCAGACTGCAGATGAAGAGGTTGAAGTAACCTTTAAGACTCTCAAGGTCGTACTGTTGACCCGTAGCGAGTTGTTAGAATAGGAGATCTAACATGGACTATCAAGTTTTCCAGAGTGTGAGTGTGCTAGCGAGTGTTTGGAGTATTTGGGCTGAGTTTTAACCCCGTATCAAGGTGTGCACATTTTTTCATTCAGATCATAGTGTTGCAAGAGTGTGAGTGCGCTAACGAGTGCTTGGAGTATTTGGGGTGAGTTTTAACCCTGTATTAAGGTGTGTACATTTTTTATTCGAATCATAGTGTTCGTAATATACCAGTGTTACACTTCATACCTGTCCTTTGTCATTTCATTCACGTTTGGACACATAGGAGTCGATTGTTATTGTTATAGGTTTCCTGTTGCATCATTGGAATTAAGCTCCAACTGTTTTCCCACACTTGGCTTGTGGAATGTAATGTCTTTTATGCTGCACTCGTTGACTTGTACCTGATCGCACGTCTCACAGACGGTATCCATATTACTGCTGCAGGCAGACTGTCGCCTGTCATATGCAGCCCGCTAACCAATTCTCTCTGACATCAAGGCACATCTGGTCACAAGAGATTTGCCATGTCCATGTTTATGACATGACAGTTCATTGAACTGGACACTCAGTCAGCACAGGGTCAGCCGTCAGAATGCTGGCTACAGCTGTCGTCTCTTTGAGTACATTTTTCGAAAGCCGTGTTTCCGACAACTTCTCCTGTCCTCCCATTTCCCGGGTGAAGCCTTTTTGTGAAGATCTCTCACAGATCGAGGTTTCAAGTGTTCAGCACAGAATTATCCACACTTCGTCTCTTCAATCTTTCTATCCAATGCATTAAAAAAAATATCTTTCTCTATGACGATTATTTCTTCCAATTGTTAAAGAGGGAAGTGTCAGTTTTGTTTTGTTTTTGTTTACAGATATCATGTGTTCTAGAATCACGTCCATGTTTAAGAGCTGGCGTGTGTCATGATTGTTACATGACCATTGACAATTAATTTATGACGTGTCGCATTCACCTTTTGACAACACACGTAATAGGGTCAACATTACGTCGACGCCTTGACTACACAGACATTTCCAAGTACCAGTCGGATATAGGCTGATTCGATCTGGAAGCCGAGGTTGGTCATTGTGTTTGTCGGGGGGGGGGGGGCGGAGAAGGAGGGACCCACTGATTCCCTAACAAGAAAGTCGACTTATTAGGGCTTTCCTTTGAAGTCGGAGTACTTTTGCCTGAGAGGTAAGGAACCAACAGTCTGCGTACAAATAAGACATGTCTGTAAAACGAATGTGCACAGAAAACTCAAGTTCTGGAAGAAGACTAAAGTCCAGAAGTGGACGAACAACTAGAACTAAACGCCAGAGTTTATCGCCTGTAAACGCGAAAAAGGAGGAGGTAAAAGAAAGTCACAGTCCGGCTGAATTCGATCCCGTGATTCTCACGCGTTCTGACGCTGTTATAACGTCCATATGTACCGTCACTGCTATATCTGTCTTCTGATCTATTCGACTTTCTACATGCCTGTGTGTCCACCCCTTGTCTCTTCCTGTGTACCTTCTCTATGTATCTCTCTCCACACTTTATTTGTCGCTGGGTCTCAACGGCACCTTCTCTACAAAATAAAGGTCGCGTACGTCAACTGGCAGTTACATGATGATAGTTTCAAGCTGCTGCATGAGACCGGTCCACTAGAACCAGGTCGGTGTGACTTTCTTCAACGACTAATGAAGAGTGACAAAACCACTGAACAGTAATCGACTTAGTGAGAAAGAGAGGATAGGGAAGTAGAAATAACTGCCAGCGTCATGAGGGAAACAAAACGTCTACACACAACCGTGATTGATGGTTCTCGCTGCCACAGCTGGGAGGCTGCACAACCACAGTGACACTTATTGTCTTTGTAAAACTGGTTTGACGCGGATCGATAGATAGTGCTATCAAGTAAAGCTACCGTATGGAACCCAACCGGCATGGTCTCAGCTGACAGCTTAGCAACTCATGGGTGCTGGGAGCTGGGAGTTCGGGTCTCTTGAGGCTCTCTCTCTCCATAACCAATCAGCACGCTAGAATCTATAGCACAGAATGCTCCACGATAACCAATCAGCACGCTAGAATCTATAGCACAGAATGCTAAACGATAACTAATCAGCACGCTAGAATCTATAGCACAGAATGCTCCACGATAACTAATCAGCACGCTAGAATCTATAGCACAGAATGCTCCACGATAACTAATCAGCACGCTAGAATCTATAGCACAGAATGCTCCACGATAACTAATCAGCACGCTAGAATGTTTAGCACAGAATGCTTCTACCATCTTTCACACCCTTTTTAAAGAATTTATCTTCTCACCTTCTGCATCTCTTTCTGGGCCCAATAATCTGTTTGACTCTGCCCGTATATGAAAGACTATTTTTGTCTGTTACTTTTCTCTCTCTCTCTCTCACACACACACACACACACACACACAGACAGACAGACAGACACACACACACACACAGACAGACAGACAGACAGACAGACAGACAGACAGACACACACACACACACACACAAACACACACACACACACACACACACGCACACACACACACACGCCCGCCCGCTCGCTCACACACACACTCACACACACACACTTTCTCTTTGCCTGTTTCTCTCGCTATTTCTCTCTCTTCACTTTCACTCCCTCACCTTCGCTAAAGTAAGTGATCGTTAGCAGTCCAAACGAACGATGTTAATTCCCCGTCTCCATAAATGACAGGCTAAAATCCACGATTCCATGCAACAACACAACAGAACTTCATTGATTTGAAACCACAGCCGCTTTTGTTTCAAGGCAGCTGATGTGTCTCCGGGAGAAATGATGCTGTCAATTATGTTGTCAATAATATCCCGGGGAAAGAAAACGTCTCTTTAATTATCAAGTTGACTTTCTCTGTCTTATGTCCTAGAACATGCAGCTGGCAACATACCCTGTCGTCGTGAAGTGCCGGTGGTCAGTGTTATGTGTGCTTGTTCGCCTTGTACAGGTGTCAGGACATGTGTTTGTCTTAGCTCTTGTCTCTCTCTGTCAGTCACACCTTTTGTCTGGATTTTCCTCCTCGCTAATTTAAGCGATCCCTTTGCTCCCGCGCCACCCTTACTGGCACATGCTAGTAGCTGTGACAAATCACGTGATTCTGTTGATAACATTGAAGCCAGCTAGGCAGCAAGCTTCAGTTTCAGATAAACAGTTTGAGACAGATCGACTGATAGACAGACAGACTGATAGACGGACCGACTGATAGCAGACCGACTGATAGACAGACAAAACGAACGACTAAGCTTGGATTTTAAAGGCATGTGAACTGGGCATCCAGGTCTGTCAAAAATTCTGCCTCGTCATCTGTCTCAGTCCATGCATTAGTTTATGCACACATCTTTTATACGTTTTATCTTTAACAACAACAACAACAACAACAACAACAACAACAACAACAACAACAACAACAACAACAACAACAACAACAACGGCGATGTGCACATGATAAACACATGTAAAATGTGCAGTCATACACTGACAGACTAGGCTTCCGGTCTATAAGAAGGATAATCCGTTCACTGTTTTTAGTCGTGGCATTGTTTTGCTTCTGACATTTGTTGACTATTTCATTTTCCTCCATATATAGACTGACAGGATATAGTTTTGTCACCCAGCTACTGTGTTAAGTGCATGGTGCGATACTGTGAGCTGCGGACTTCACTTGGAATTATTTTGACTGTGACCAACGTGGTTTTAACCCCGTATCAAGGTGTGCACATTTTTTCATTCAGATCATAGTGTTGCAAGAGTGTAAGTGCGCTAACGAGTGCTTGGAGTATTTGGGGTGAGTTTTAACCCTGTATTAAGGTGTGTACATTTTTTATTCGAATCATAGTGTTCGTAATATACCAGTGTTACACTTCATACCTGTCCTTTGTCATTTCATTCACGTTTGGACACATAGGAGTCGATTGTTATTGTTATAGGTTTCCTGTTGCATCATTGGAATTAAGCTCCAACTGTTTTCCCACACTTGGCTTGTGGAATGTAATGTCTTTTATGCTGCACTCGTTGACTTGTACCTGATCGCACGTCTCACAGACGGTATCCATATTACTGCTGCAGGCAGACTGTCGCCTGTCATATGCAGCCCGCTAACCAATTCTCTCTGACATCAAGACACATCTGGTCACAAGAGATTTGCCATGTCCATGTTTATGACATGACAGTTCATTGAACTGGACACTCAGTCAGCACAGGGTCAGCCGTCAGAATGCTGGCTACAGCTGTCGTCTCTTTGAGTACATTTTTCAAAAGCCGTGTTTCCGACAACTTCTCCTGTCCTCCCATTTCCCGGGTGAAGCCTTTTTGTAGAGATCTCTCACAGATCGAGGTTTCAAGTGTTCAGCACAGAATTATCCACACTTCGTCTCTTCAATCTTTCTATCCAATGCATTAAAAAAATATCTTTCTCTATGACGATTTTTTCTTCCTGACAGGAGAAAGTCTCTAAGGCCTGCTGTATGTGATTGTTAACCTAATGCTCTCTGATTTCTATTGTGGCCAAATGACTGTACTTTCAGGACTCAACTGTAACGAAATGGTGGTACTCTCGGAATTATAGTGTAGCCAAATAGCGGTACTTTCAGGATTCAACTGTAGCAAATATTGGGACTCTTAGAATTCTAGTGTAGCCAAATGACAGTACCTTCAGGACTCTACTTTAGTCATACTGGGATTCTTGTAATTCTAATGTAGCCATATAGCGGTACTTTTAGGACTTTTAGGCGTGTGTGCTTCACCGGAAAGCGGCCGGGTGGCAGGTAATGAGTATATGTATGTATATATATATATATATATATATATATATATATATATATATATATATATATATATATATATATATATGTATGTGTGTGTGTGTGTGTGTGTGTGTGTGTGTGTGTGTGTGTGTGTGTGTATAGGTATGTGTCTGTGTGTGTGTGTGTTTTTTTTTTAAGCCACTGCGCGTTGAGTATACGTGCTGAATTTTAGTAATACTGTGCGATGGTATTTTGTTTACGGGATACCAGTAGGACACATAGATCTTCGTGTAGGGAGTCGGCAGTCCGAAACCCAAGTTCAAGGTGTCTCCTCCGTGCAGGACACATAGATCTTCTTGTAGGGAGTCGGCAGTCCGAAACCCAAGTTCAAGGTGTCTCCTCCGTGCAGGACACATAGATCTTCTTGTAGGGAGTCGGCAGTCCGAAACCCAAGTTCAAGGTGTCTCCTCCGTGCAGGACACATAGATCTTCTTGTAGGGAGTCGGCAGTCCGAAACCCAAGTTCAAGGTGTCTCCTCCGTGCAGGACACATAGATCTTCTTGTAGGGAGTCGGCAGTCCGAAACCCAAGTTCAAGGTGTCTCCTCCGTGCAGGACACATAGATCTTCTTGTAGGGAGTCGGCAGTCCGAAACCCAAGTTCAAGGTGTCTCCTCCGTGCAGGACACATAGATCTTCTTGTAGGGAGTCGGCAGTCCGAAACCCAAGTTCAAGGTGTCTCCTCCGTGCAGGACACATAGATCTTCTTGTAGGGAGTCGGCAGTCCGAAACCCAAGTTCAAGGTGTCTCCTCCGTGCAGGACACATAGATCTTCTTGTAGGGAGTCGGCAGTCCGAAACTCAAGTTCAAGGTGTCTCCTTCGTGCCAAAGAACTGCATGGCTGTTGAGTGAACAGTCGTTAACAAAGGTAGTCATGTGGTTTTAGGGGCGACGCTTGCTGGTGGATGTAATATCCTAATTCCCTTCCTCAGCTTATAGTGAGGGTACTGCTGGGGTGACCGATTATTAACTCTCACATAATGCTTTAGGTCAAAATGGACGCTAGGCACGGCCAGTGTTTTGAGCCGTGGCAACATTTTTGCTTCTATCAGACGGTGGCCGTTGCATTTTTGCTCCATTTGTAGGTTAGTTGCGTATCGTTTACAGGACGTTTTAGAACCAACCCCAGCAGCCCCTGGCTGTTGTGTGGTTTCTCTAGGCAAATTTATGTCCAGTAGTTTGATATTACTTACTGGACGGTCGGCCCCCCTGATACCACTGTCGAAACCAACGCAAGGCGCATGGCCCGCAGCTGCGATTGAACCCGGCACCCCAGCATTGCGAAGCGTTCACATCGACTTAACCACAGAGCCGACTCCATTTGTAGACTGGAAAGATATAGTTTCGTTGCCTAGCTTCTGAGTGCCTGGCGTGAGACTGTGAGCTGCGGATTTCATTTGAAATGACATGTACTTTTTCAAAACCGCGTATTAAGTGGCCACTTTCCATACTGACTACTTGCAGCAACAGTGGGCTTCAATTCTGGTGGGAGATTGTTAGTTTTGGCACATCTGACGGCTGAATACTGCATTTGCTTTGCGTACGCAAACTTCGAGATTTTGTTGGGACTGATATTTTTTTTAATAACAAACTTTTAAAATGGGACAATGAAGAATTTTGAATGGTCAGTCTGCAATGAAGTTAGAACCTTGACTAACGACCAACTGACGAATAACTAACGACAGTCCGGGTTCTAAGGTAGTTACATGTTGGTCAAACCTTGAGACTTACGACCAATTGACGAATAACTAACGACTGTCCGGGCTCTAAGGTAGTTACATGTTGGTCAAACCTTGAGACTAACGATCAATTGACGAATAACTAACGACTGTCCGGGTTCCTTGAGACTAACGATCAATTGACGAATAACTAACGACTGTCCAGGTTCTAAGGTAGTTACATGTTGGTCAAACCTTGAGACTAACGACCAATTGACGAATAACTAACGACTGTCCGGGCTCTAATGTAGTTACATGTTGGTCAAACCTTGAGACTAACGACCAATTGACGAATAACTAACGACTGTCCGGGCTCTAATGTAGTTACATGTTGGTCAAACCTTGAGACTAACGATCAATTGACGAATAACCAACGACAGTCCGGGTTCTAAGGTAGTTACATGTTGGTCAAACCTTGAGACTAACGACCAATTGACGAATAACTAACGACTGTCCGGGCTCTAATGTAGTTACATGTTGGTCATTTCAGGGCGTCGTTATAGTCAAATGAATGGTGGTAGTCTCAGGGTGGTGCTGTTGCTGACACTTACGACTGTTTGTTGACCTCGTGCCCTAAATACTGATGACCAAAACATACACCGACAATGAATGTTAAGTGTACGACATATGTTTCTTATTCTCAGGTGCACCTGTGTGAAGGAGGCAGTCGTCACACAAGACTCAGGTGAACTGATGCTACATTGAACAGATGCCGTAACTACGGGTGAAACACAGAATCACTAGCACTCCCTGCCCACCAACAATCCAGTGTTGTCAAGTGATGTTCCCCGGCCTCGACTTCCATCTCTAGATATGGGTTAATGTCAGTCAAGACACATCTAAGCACCTCACCCGTGCACACCTGCTGACTTGTAGCTCCTGGAGTCACTGACCTAGTGTGCCAGTTTTCGCTTCAGGATCACTATGTAGTGAGTTCTCAGCCCAACGCCGGAAAGCTCCTGAGTTTTACAACAGATGAACGCTGGAGGCATTCACCCAGATCCAGAAAATTGCTGTGTTTTTTTCACTGTGCATACGGATGCTCAACTGCAGATATCAGCACTCCATTAGCCGGAACAAGCGCCAGTAGTGTCTGTTAGAATCTGTCAGTTTCATTGAAATCAAAACTGTTCCCCGGCATATTATCACATGTTCTGCCAGAATACCGTGGCCACATGAATTACTGTGTCCCCGAAGAGAACAGTCAAAGAGTTCTTGACAGTTCCATACCTTCCCTCTGGAGGGGCCCCGACATCAACATCCCCGACTTGCGGTTATCACTGGAAGTGGACGCCCATGCCAGCAAGGCTGCCGTCATTATGGTGACCTGTGACATCCAAGCCATCCGCACTGCTCAGGCCAGTGTGATCAGCCAGAATCTGCTGCTGACCTGCCTAGTGCTGGCCTTGTTTGTGGTGGCCAAGTCTTACTACAATCACATGAGGCGCCAGCTTGCCCGCTGCACGGTCTACGTCATAGGTCAGTTTGTGAAACCTGTCACCTGTTAACCCTCTCCCTATTGCAGGTAAGTCTTTGGTGTCTATGATAGATGCAGTCTTAGTCACAGACGCATCTCTGATGTCTCAGACAGGAAGATTGTCCTCGACATCGGCGAGTCTTTGATGTCTCTGATAGGTTTTTATCATAGACGACCCTGATGACTCTAACAGGTCTACAGTCTTCGTCATAGGCGACTTTTATTTCTTTAACAAGTGTACAGTCTTTACCAAGGCGACTTTCATGTCTTTAATAGGTGACTTTCATGTCTTTAATAGGTGACTTTCATGTCTTTAATAGGCGACTTTCATGTTTTTAATAGGCGACTTTCATGTCTTTAACATGTGTAAGGTCTTCGTCATAGGCGACTTTTATTTCTTTAACAAGTGTACAGTCTTTATCAAGGCGACTTTCATGTCTTTAATAGGCGACTTTCATGTCTTTAATAGGCGACTTTCATGTCTTTAATAGGTGACTTTCATGTTTTTAATAGGCGACTTTCATGTCTTTAACATGTGTAAGGTCTTCGTCATAGGCGACTTTTATTTCTTTAACAAGTGTACAGTCTTTATCAAGGCGACTTTCATGTCTTTAATAGGCGACTTTCATGTCTTTAATAGGTGACTTTCATGTCTTTAATAGGTGACTTTCATGTCTTTAATAGGCGACTTTCATGTCTTTAATAGGCGACTTTCATGTCTTTAATAGGTGACTTTCATGTTTTTAATAGGCGACTTTCATGTCTTTAACAGGTGTAAGGTCTTCGTCATAGGCGACTTTCATGTCTTTAACAGGTGTACAGTCTTCATGACATATACATTCAGAAAGTCAAATGTACAAATGCATGTAATCAGACAGATTCAAGGAAATGCGCTGAAAAGTTTCCTGTGTGTGTTAGATTGTGGCAGGTGAACGTATGTGGACGTGTAATGAGCACCTCTTCCGGCAGAAGTGTAAATAACATTTCAAACATGATGTGTGTGTGTGTGGGTGCGCACTTTGATGTTCTTTTTTTTTTACCTGTACACACACAAATCGACACCGACTAGTAGATGCTACCATGTGTAGTGAATCTCAAGCTGTGCCAGATAACCAGCTGCAGGCGCACCGCCACAGAGACAACATTTGGGGCGAACGGGCCCTCAAAGAAGCTTCAAGCATTGTTAAAATAATAATTTATTGCCAGGCATATTTCGCTATATCTCATCAGGTGCGTTACTATAGAGTTACATCAACTGCAGAAAGACAGACCCCTGAGCACATACTGCAGTACTGCCCTAACCTCTCCCAGCAAAGACTGTTAATCTGGCCCAGGGGATCCACATTTCGAGAGAAGCTATGGGGGACCGGTGGCGACCTTAAACGCACAATCCTATTTGTGACCCAGACGGGACTCAATGTTTAGCATGACTGATGTCGAAAGCAGAGGAATATTAACATAAAATAAATAACCCCCTCCTTATTATTATTATCCTTATATTATTCCTTATTATGGAAAGTAATGGCAAGATATGGAGAAAGCGAACACCTCATCGAAGTGTGCAAAAGTGTATACAGGGATTGTAGAAGTGTAGTTAGAATAAATCAGGGAACATCTCATCCATTCACAGTGACATCTGGAGTAAGACAGGGTGTGTCTTATCACCACTGCTGTTTATCACCTACATCGACAGTATATGCAAGAATGCCAAGCACATGAATGAAAATGTTAGTAAGATCAACGAATTACTCTTTGCAGATGACCAGGCCATGATAGCAGATACAGCCCTGAAATTGCAACAACATCTAACATCCATGAATGAAGAATGTAAAACAAATAATATGAGAATCAACAATGAAAAGACAAAAGTAATGTCAATAGGAAAAAAAGAAGACAGATCTAAACATAGCAATAGAGTGCAAAGGCATTAAACAGGCATCTGAGTTTAAATATCTGGGAACTACATTTACCGAAGATGGACAATTGGATAAAGAAATTAACATTAGATGCAGTAAAGCAAACCAAGTATTGGGACAGTTAGCCCCCCTCTTACAGCATAAGACAATCCCAATCAGCACAAAGAGACATCTTATTCAAAGCATATTTATTCCAATTCTGTGCTACCAGTGCCAGACATGGTCACTTACAACAAACCATAAAAGAAAATTAGTAACCACGGAAATGAGATGTCTGAGAAGGGCTGTAGGAGTGACCATAAGAGAAAAGAACAGGAATGAGATCATAAGAGAAAAAGTCGGCACAGAACCAATTCTGGATTACATACGAAGACAGCAAGTGAAATGGTTTGCCCACTTAGAGAGAATGCCGTGTGACACCATAGCATACAAAGCATACATGGAAAGAGAAGAAGGAGGTAGAGCACGAGGTAGATCAAGAACAATATGGAAGGATAACATCAAAGAAACTCTACAACAGCACGATGTGCCTATGGTCGAGGCTTCCAGAAGAGCTAGAAACAGAACCTTATATCTCCCTCGATACCCATAGCGGTAGAAGAGGAAGTGAAGAAGAAGAAGAACCCCCTCCTTTGTAAGCAGACGGAATTTATCGTAAATTTATAAAGTTACCCTGGTAAGTCACGTGACTACGGTGAGCTTCCGGCGGCCATGAAACAATGTATCCAAGAAGGTATTCGCATTTCTGTTGAATTTATTCAGTGTTGTGTTTTATTTTATGTTGATGTAACTCTGTAGTAACGCACCTGATGAGATACAGCGAAATATGCCTGGCAATAAATTGTGCCATGTATAGTTTGTATCCGCATTATTTAAATTCATTACGGGAAAATAATAATTATTATTGCACAATAGAACTGGTCTTCAGGCTTGATTAAGGCGCTCGTTTCTTAGAAAACTGGAGCGGGCGGGGACTCCAAGGACTTGAGCTTTGTTGAACTGTGCAAAAATAATGATTTATCATTTCCCCGTCCGTACAATTTTTTGGTGTGGAGGGGCTAAATATTCATAAGCCTTCAGTATCAGACGCCTATGTTCCATGTATATTTTTTTTCCATTAAGAACATTATTATTATTATCATTATTATTATTATTATTATTATTATTATTATCATCATCATCATCTTTGTTAATATTATCATTATCATTATTTTTGAAATGCTTAACAAAATGGCAAAGGCAATTTCTGTAAATGATTAAAGGGGGTATCTCAGCTCCATGACCAAATCATCGGCTGTAGATGCCGGCGCCTATAATCGGCTGTAGATGCCGGCGCCTATAATCGGATGTAGATGCCGGCACCTGTGATCGGCTGTAGATGCCGGCGCCTATGATCGGCTGTAGATGCCGGCGCCTATAATCGGCTGTAGATGCCGGCGCCTATGATCGGCTGTAGATGCCGGCGCCTATGATCGGCTGTAGATGCCGGCGCCTATAATCGGCTGTAGATGCCGTCGCCTATAATCGGATGTAGATGCCGGCGCCTGTGATCGGCTGTAGATGCCGGCGCCTATGACCGGCTGCAGATGCCGGCGCCTATGATCGGCTGTAGATGCCGGCGCCTATGATCGGCTGTAGATGCCGGCGCCTATGATCGGCTGTAGATGCCGGCGCCTATAATCGGCTGTAGATGCCGGCACCTATAATCGGCTGTAGATACCGGCGCCTATGACCGGCTGCAGATGCCGGCGTCTATGATCAGCTGTAGATGCCGGCGCCTATGATCTTGTTGTTTCTTCCTTTCAGGTGCTGGACCTACAGGTTTGACGGCAGCACTGCTGGCCTCGCAGAACCCTCACGTGACACGGGTGGTGGTGTACGAGGAGACGACCAGGGGCGCGCTCATAGACAAGGCACATCAGGTGAGTCTAACTGGGGGTAGCGGGCAGGGGGACGGACATCAGGTGAGTCTAACTGGGGGTAGCGGGCAGGGGGACGGACATCAGGTGAGTCTAACTGGGGGCAGCGGGCAGGGGGAGGACATCAGGTGAGTCTAGCTGGTGGTAGCGAGCAGGGGGAAGTACATCAGGTGAGTCTAGCTGGGAGTAGCGGGCAGGGGGAAGTACATCAGGTGAGTCTAGCTGGGAGTAGCGAGCAGGGGAAGTACATCAGGTAAGTCTAGCTGGGGGTAGCGAGCAGGGGAAGTACATCAGGTGAGTCTAGCTGGGGTAGCAAGCAGGGGAAGTACATCAGGTGAGTCTAGCTGGGGGTAGCGAGCAGGGGAAGTACATCAGGTGAGTCTAGCTGGGGGTAGCGAGCAGGGGAAGTACATCAGGTGAGTCTAGCTGGGGGTAGCGAGCAGGGGAAGTACATCAGGTGAGTCTAGCTGGGAGTAGCGAGCAGGGGAAGTACATCAGGTGAGTCTAGCTGGGGGTAGCGAGCAGGGGAAGTACATCAGGTGAGTCTAGCTGGGGGTAGCGAGCAGGGGAAGTACATCAGGTGAGTCTAGCTGGGGGTAGCGAGCAGGGGAAGTACATCAGGTGAGTCTAGCTGGGGGTAGCGAGCAGGGGAAGTACATCAGGTGAGTCTAGCTGGGGGTAGCGGGCAGGGGGAAGTACATCAGGTGAGTCTAGCTGGGAGTAGCGGGCAGAGGGAAGTACATCAGGTGAGTCTAGCTGGGGGTAGCGGGCAGGGGGAAGTACATCAGGTGAGTCTAGCTGGGAGTAGCAGGCAGGGGGAAGGACATCAGGTGAGTCTAGCTGGGAGTAGCGGGCAGGGGTAAGGATATCAGGTGAGTCTAGCTGGGAGTAGCGGGCAGGGGGAAGGACATCAGGTGAGTCTAGCTGGGGGTAGCGGGCAGGGGGAAGGACATCAGGTGAGTCTAGCTGGGAGTAGCGGGCAGGGGGGAAGGACATCAGGTGAGTCTAGCTGGGAGTAGCGGGCAGGGGGAAGGATATCAGGTGAGTCTAGCTGGGAGTAGCGGGCAGGGGGAAGGACATCAGGTGAGTCTAGCTGGGAGTAGCGGGCAGGGGGAAGGATATCAGGTGAGTCTAGCTGGGAGTAGCGGGCAGGGGGAAGGACATCAGGTGAGTCTAGCTGGGAGTAGCGGGCAGAGGGAAGGACATCAGGTGAGTCTAGCTGGGAGTAGCGGGCAGGGGGAAGGACATCAGGTGAGTCTAGCTGGGAGTAGCCGGCAGGGGGAAGGACATCAGGTGAGTCTAGCTGGGAGTAGCGGGCAGGGGGAAGGATATCAGGTGAATCTAGCTGGGGGTAGCGGGCAGGGGGAAGGACATCAGGTGAGTCTAGCTGGGGGCAGCGGGCAGGGGGAAGGAAATCAGGTGAGTCTAGCTGGGGGTAGCGGGCAGGGGGAAGGACATCAGGTGAGTCTAGCTGGGGGTAGCGGGCAGGGGGAAGGACATCAGGTGAGTCTAGTAGGGGGTAGCTGGCAGGGGGGGGGGGGGAGGACATCAGGTGAGTCTAGCTGTGGGCAGCGGGCAGGGGGAAGGACATCAGGTGAGTCTAGCTGGGTGTAGCGGGCAGGGGAAGTACACCAGGTGAGTATAGCTGGGGGTAGCAGGCAGGGGGAAGTACATCAGGTGAGTCTAGTTGAGTGTAGCGGGCAGAGGGAAGTACATCAGGTGAGTCTAGCTGGGGGTAGCAGGCAGGGGGGAGGACATCAGGTGAGTCTAGCTGGGTGTAGCGGGCAGAGGGAAGTACATCAGGTGAGTCTAGCTGGGGGTAGCAGGCAGGGGGAAGTACATCAGGTGAGTCTAGCTGGGGGTAGCGAGCAGGGGGAAGGACATCAGGTGAGCCTAGCTGGGGGTAGCAGGCAGGAGGAAGTACATCAGGTGAGTCTAGCTGGGTGTAGCGGGCAGAGGCGAGGACATCAGGTGAGTCTAGCTGGGTGTAGCGGGCAGGGGAAGTACATCAGGTGAGTCTAGCTGGGGGTAGCGGACAGGGGGAAGGACATCAGGTGAGTCTAGCTGGGGGCAGCGGGCAGGGGGAAGGACATCAGGTGAATCTAGCTGGGTGTAGCGGGCAGGGGGAAGGACATCAGGTGAGTCTAGCTGGGGGTAGCAGGCAGGGGGAGTACATCAGGTGAGTCTAGCTGGGTGTAGCGGGCAGAGGGGAGGACATCAGGTGAGTCTAGCTGGGGGTAGCAGGCAGGGGGAAGTACATCAGGTGAGTCTAGCTGGGGGTAGCGGGCAGGGGGGAGTACATCAAGTGAGTCTAGCTGGGGGTAATGGGCAGGGGGGAGTACATCAGGTGAGTCTAGCTGAAGTAGTGGGCAGGGGTGAGTACATCAGGTGAGTCTAGCTGGGGGTAGCGGGTAGGGGGGAGTACATCAGGTGAGTCTAGCTAGGGGTAGCGGGCAGGCGCAGTCCTCTATTCACTAGACATTTTGTGTTTTCTACTTATTAATTGGTATTGTTGCTTGAGCCGCATTCAGTTGGTGCACTAAGCAAGCTGCTTCAGTGGATACTTAAGCTTCCTTCTGCTCTGTCAAAGTGGTGTTATGTGAAGTCATCCTTGCCGAGCCCTGTTTTATATTGTATCACTTGCTTAAATGAAACATTTCCTTGATGACACATGAAAAATGTTTCCTAATTTTCTCACATATTGATATTACTTAAGTTCGACAATTCTTCTGCGCCACTCCTTATCCCCTCTCTCTCCCCCTTCTCCTCTCCTCCCTCCCCCTCCTCCCCTCCCACGCCCGCCCTCTTCCCCCATTTTTTGATTCACTGAATTTTTTAAAATTCTTTCCATAAACCCCTCATTAGTGAGTCTGCTAAACCCTTTAATTCCTTCAGTCTGCGCATGCTCAGTTAATGAATGTATGTTTGTTTATTAGTAACAGATGTAGTCATGTTTTCTGTATCTGTGTCTTGGTGTCATCATTAGGGATTTCTCGTTAGAGTTCAATATTGAAAGTGTGGTACTAAGTTCCATTCTCTTTGACGTCCACAGGTTTCCTTGTGTTAGGCAAACCTCTATACTTTTTGTATACTTATGTTTATATCTGAGTCCCATCTGTGTCTACGTTACTGTCAAAATGTGTGGTTTGAATTCACATCTTCGTCCTAATTAATGTATAAATACGTGGTATGACCCTACATCTTCGTCTAGATTACTGTCTAAATAAGTGGTTTGACTCCACATCTTCGTCTTCTTTACTGTCTAAATACGTGGTATGACTTCACATCTTCAGTTACATTACTGTCTAAGTGCGTGGTTTGACTTCGCATCTTCGTCTTCTTTACTGTCTAAATACGTGGTATGACTTCACATCTTCATTTACATTACTGTCTAAATACGTGGTATGACTTCACATCTTCATTTACATTACTGTCTAAGTGCGTGGTTTGACTTCGCATCTTCGTCTTCTTTACTGTCTAAATACGTGGTATGATTTCACATCTTCATTTACATTACTGTCTAAATACGTGGTATGACTTCACATCTTCATTTACATTACTGTCTAAGTGCGTGGTTTGACTTCGCATCTTCGTCTTCTTTACTGTCTAAATACGTGGTATGACTTCACATCTTCATTTACATTACTGTCTAAGTGCGTGGTATGACTTCACAGCTTCATCTACATTACTGTCTAAGTGCGTGGTTTGACTTCACATCTTCGTCTTCTTTACTGTCTAAATACGTGGTATGACTTCACAGCTTCATTTACATTACTGTCTAAGTGCGTGGTTTGACTTCACATCTTCATTTACATTACTGTCTAAGTGCGTGGTTTGACTTCGCATCTTCGTCTTCTTTACTGTCTAAATACGTGGTATGACTTCACATCTTCATTTACATTACTGTCTAAGTGCGTGGTATGACTTCACAGCTTCATCTACATTACTGTCTAAGTGCGTGGTTTGACTTCACATCTTCGTCTTCTTTACTGTCTAAATACGTGGTTTGACTTCACATCTTCATTTACATTACTGTCTAAGTGCGTGGTTTGACTTCACATCTTCATTTACATTACTGTCTAAGTGCGTGGTTTGACTTCACATCTTCATTTACATTACTGTCTAAGTGCGTGGTTTGACTTCACATCTTCATTTACATTACTGTCTAAGTGCGTGGTTTGACTTCACATCTTCATTTACATTACTGTCTAAGTGCGTGGTTTGACTTCACATCTTCATTTACATTACTGTCTAAGTGCGTGGTTTGACTTCACATCTTCATTTACATTACTGTCTCAGTATTACTAATAATATTACTCTACATCAAGGGCTGGGATTTCAGCACTAGAGATGAGAATATGCTGTCCTTGCATTATTGTCATTATGAGAATATGCTGTCCTTGCATTATTGTCATCATGAGAATATGCTGTCCTTGCATTATTGTCATCATGAGAATATGCTGTCCTTGCATTATTGTCATCATGAGAATATGCTGTCCTTACATTATTGTCATCATGAGAATATGCTGTCCTTGCATTATTGTCATCATGAGAATATGCTGTCCTTACATTATTGTCATCATGAGAATATGCTGTCCTTACATTATTGTCATCATGAGAATATGCTGTCCTTACATTATTGTCATCATGAGAATATGCTGTCCTTGCATTATTGTCATCATGAGAATATGCTGTCCTTACATTATTGTCATCATGAGAATATGCTGTCCTTACATTATTGTCATCATGAGAATATGCTGTCCTTACATTATTGTCATCATGAGAATATGCTGTCCTTGCATTATTTTCATCATGAGAATATGCTGTCCTTGCATTATTGTCATCATGAGAATATGCTGTCCTTACATTATTGTCATCATGAGAATATGCTGTCCTTGCATTATTGTCATCATGAGAATATGCTGTCCTTACATTATTGTCATCATGAGAATATGCTGTCCTTACATTATTGTCATCATGAGAATATGCTGTCCTTACATTATTGTCATCATGAGAATATGCTGTCCTTACATTATTGTCATCATGAGAATATGCTGTCCTTACATTATTGTCATCATGAGAATATGCTGTCCTTACATTATTGTCATCATGAGAATATGCTGTCCTTACATTATTGTCATCATGAGAATATGCTGTCCTTACATTATTGTCATCATGAGAATATGCTGTCCTTACATTATTGTCATCATGAGAATATGCTGTCCTTGCATTATTGTCATCATGAGAATATGCTGTCCTTGCATTACTGTCATCATGAGAATATGCTGTCCTTGCATTATTGTCATCATGAGAATATGCTGTCCTTACATTATTGTCATCATGAGAATAAGCTGTCCTTGCATTATTGTCATCATGAGAATATGCTGTCCT
The DNA here is from genome assembly GCA_905116865.2 of Candidula unifasciata. NCBI lineage: Eukaryota > Metazoa > Mollusca > Gastropoda > Stylommatophora > Geomitridae > Candidula > Candidula unifasciata. The sequence goes on from CAJHNH020002747.1 coordinate 82,313, forward strand.
TACATTATTGTCATCATGAGAATATGCTGTCCTTGCATTATTGTCATCATGAGAATATGCTGTCCTTACATTATTGTCATCATGAGAATATGCTGTCCTTACATTATTGTCATCATCTGTGACTCTTGCTTGCGGACACTGAGATCGTCTTGTTGTAATCCCTCGTCAAGTATGTTTACTCTGATTCATCGCTGGCTGACACACGATGATGATGCCAGGTCCATGTGGAGACGTTCTCTCTGGGTAGATTACATTGGATGTCTAGTGGCAATTGTTGCCCTCATAGTCCTGTCTGTAGACATTCAGAATATTCAATGTGACAAACGGCATCCATGTTGCTAGTGTTGTGACTGTGTAAGTACGAGTAGTTGTCTTCACCAACTCTGTGTTTCATGTCTTTTGTTTTTCATTCAGAGTGTCTCGTCTGCCGTGACAATGGTTCTTTGCTTTATCTGAAGAGAGATTCGATATCAATGAGGTCAGAGCCATTCTGTAAGACTAAAATATGCAGTATATAATGGTGAGCTTAATCATGCCCAATATGATACTCTGGCCAGTATAGGATTTGTTTGGGTAAAATCCTACATTTTCGTCCATTGGTTGTTTGTCACTGGAGCCTCTTCTTAGTCTCTTCAGAATTTTGCTGCTTGATATTGTCCAATTCATACTCCCATACAGTGTGCATAAACACAGTTGAACTCTCTATGTTGCATTTAAAATATTTGGATAAAAAAGCATCTAGACCAGGATATTTCCAATCCAGTACGTATTTGGTAGCGTATCTATTTTGTCTTCAAATGGTATCTGATAAATGGTACGGTTCCACATCTGCAGTCTGGATGTCTGAGTGATCGTTTGAGGACGGTGTATTTCACGGTTTTCGGGCAATTCAGTTCAGTGGGTGTTTTAATGTTGGTGAGAACTTTGCCAGGATTGTTTGTGATGGGTCCATTTGAATTCTTGTCGTTGACGGGGGGGGGGGGGGACTATGATTCTTTTACTGGACCAAGTTATCACTCTGTAGGCGCGTGCGTGTCCTGAACTAATACACACAGTCATATCTTGGACTGCAGAGTATTACGTTTGAATGGCGTTTGAACATAACACAAGACACAGTATGTGCCTGAACACACCCCCCAAGTCTAGGAGACATTTCTACAAAAGCCAGTTGAGCGTGTTCTTCATCTGTCACAGTTTTAAACAGAGATACCACCCGTGCTTTACTGATAACATACAATTGTGGTCTGAAAGATGAGTCTTTGAAAGGATCGAAATAAGACGCACCTGCGTGCCCAGTTTGTGACCTTTGGAAAATAAAGTTGCTTCATTCTCTGTCTTCTACTTCTACCCTGCACACACATTCACATGTCTATAGACCACAGCCGCAGTACAAACTACATGACCCCTTTTCAAAAGTAAAATAAACATTTCATATAATAAACATTCCTATTTTAAAGATGACTATTGTATTACAAGATACACCTGTTATAAATAGTGATTAGTGTTGATACAAGATACACCTGTTATAAATAGTGATTAGTGTTGATACAAGATACACCTGTTATAAATAGTGATTAGTGTTGATACAAGATACACCTGTTATAAATAGTGATTAGTGTTTTGATACAAGATACACCTGTTATAAATAGTGATTAGTGTTGATACAAGATACACCTGTAATAAATAGTGATTAGTGTTGATACAAGATACACCTGTTATAAATAGTGATTAGTGTTGATACAAGATACACCTGTTATAAATAGTGATTAGTGTTGATACAAGATACACCTGTTGTAAATAGTGATTAGTGTTGATACAAGATACACCTGTTATAAATAGTGATTAGTTTTGATACAAGATACACCTGTTATAAATAGTGATTAGTGTTGATACAAGATACACCTGTAATAAATAGTGATTAGTGTTGATACAAGATACACCTGTTATAAATAGTGATTAGTGTTGATACAAGATACACCTGTTATAAATAGTGATTAGTGTTGATACAAGATACACCTTTTATAAATAGTGATTAGTGTTTTGATACAAGACATGTAGTTAGGAGTTGTGGATTAAAAAAATGAAGTAAAGGACCCTTTTCCACGCCATTAGGCGTATAGGGCATGTAGGGCTAGACCTATATTTTTATAGACCAATCGGCACAAGATGGGTGATGTGGTCAGCATCACGCCGGCCGCCTTTACTTCCTGGGACCGCACCCGGTACCCACTCAAGGCTGGGTCGACCTGGGATCGAGGTCATTTCTAAAAGTAGTCCGGCTCCGCCAGGGAGCGAACCCACGACCTTCCTATCCGCACGCGAGTGTCTAGCCACTACGCCACGGCGACTCCCCACACGGGAATGGTGACAGTGTTCTTGTTGTTGTAGTTTAAGATTAAGGGGTCAAGGTAAAAGCCAAAAGTCCATTTTGGACGAACAACCGCGACTTACCGCCGGAATTCACAGCCGGTGAACAAGAAGAAGAAGAAGAAGAAGATTACCTTAATAAGACTTACATAGACAGAATGTCAGAAAGAAGAGGACAGAAGATCAATATATGTGAGGCATTTTTGACATTTGAAATGCACGTACTTTTTTCTTCTCCTTATTCTCGTCCTCATCATCATCGTCATCATCATGACATCAATCATCATCATCATGACATCAATCATCATCATCATGACATCAATCATCATCATCATCATCATCATCATCATCATCATCATCATCATGACATCAATCATCATCATCATCATGACATCAATCATCATCATCATCATGACATCAATCATCATCATCATGACATCAATCATCATCATCATCATGACATCAATCATCATCATCATGACATCAATCATCATCATCATCATGACATCAATCATCATCATCATCATGACATCAATCATCATCATCATCATGACATCAATCATCATCATCATCATCATCATCATGACATCAATCATCATCATCATGACATTAATCATCATGATGACATCAGTCATCATCATCATCATCATCATCATGACAATCATCATCATCATGACATCAATCATCATCATCATGACATCAATCATCATCATCATGACATCAATCATCATCATCATGACATCAATCATCATCATCATGACATCAATCATCATCTTCATATTCTTCTTTTTCTTCTTCCTTCCCCTCTTCCTTGTCCTGCTCCTCCTCCCCCTCCTCCTCCTCCTCTTCTTCTTCTTCTTCTTCTTCTTCTTCTTCTTCTTCTTCTCCTTCTTCTTCTTCTTCTTCTTCTTCTTCTTCTTCTTCTTCTTCTTCTTCTTCTACTACTACTACTACTACTACTACTACTACTACTACTACTACTACTACTACTACTACTACTACTACTACTACTACTACTACTACTACTACTACTTCTACTACTACTACTTCTACTACTATTACTTCTACTACTATTACTTCTACTACTACTACTACTACTACTACTACTACTAGTACTACTACTACTACTACTACTACTACTACTACTACTACTACTACTACTACTACTACTACTACTACTACTTCTACTACTACTACTTCTACTACTACTACTTCTACTACTATTACTTCTACTACTACTACTACTATTAGCCTTTTAGTAAATAGTTATCGTGTGTACATGTGTGTGTGTATGCTTGAGTGTGTAAATGTATGTATGTGTATGAATGTATTGGTATGTATGTTTGGGCATACTTGTATGGGTATATGTGAGAGTGTATGTATTGGTACGAATGATTGTGTGTTTGTTTGTGGGTATTCTTGTGTAAACAAGTGTGTGTGTGTGTGTATGTATGTATATTTGAATGTGTGTATGTTTGTTTATTTGTTTGATTGTTTGTGTGTGTGTGCGTGTGTGTGTGCATGCATATATCGTCCATGTGTTTGTGTTTAGTTGCTATTCATATTGTGTATACTGTTGCAGGCACGTGAGATGCTTTATTGATAAAATACAATTGCGGTTAGAAAGACGAGTGTTTAGAAGGGCTGTCTGTAAGACAGGCCTGTGTGCCTAATTTGTGGTGAAGGCAATGGTGAAGATCTGAACATCATATTTTTGAACTACAGCTTGTAATCTGACCAGCTGTTTAAGTGCATCACTTAGCTGTTCTCTGTTCTCTGTTGTAATGAACGAGCCGACTTTTTCCTAACCGCCAGTTTTGTCGAAAGATCTCTGTTTGTTTTCATCTCTTTCAACACGGCATATTAAGTTTCTGTGTAAGACAATAGTGTTTATTATACTAATTTAGCACCACATTTTGTGACTTCAAAGGATTCTTTGCGTGTTTACTAATTGCCTACGACTTATTGGCACATGTTTAAACTGCTTTTGTACAACGTGAGAGAATTCTTTTTTTTTTCTGGCTTCATGTGAAACTTATTGACGTTTCTGCTTCTTCTTTCCTCTCCTCCGCATCTTCCCATCATTGTCCGTTTCTGCCTCTTCTTCTTCGTCCTCTTTTCCTTTTCCCCCTAATTTCTCTCCTCTAACTCCTTCCCCTCCTCCTCCTTCTTCTTTTTTCAGTCATTAACTGTGGTAGAGAATAACGCTGCCTCGCGTTAGAGATTAACGATGCCTCACATTAGAGAATAACGCTGCCTCACATTGGAGATCAACGCTGCCTCACGTTAGAGATTGACGCTGCCTCACGTTAGAGATTAACGATGCCTTACGTTAGAGATTAACGGTGCCTCACGTTAGAGAATGGCACTGCCTCACGTTAGATATTGACGCTGCCTCACGGTAGAGATTAACGCTGCTTTACGTTAGAGCACGGTAGATTAACGATGCCTCACGCTGGAGACGCCTGCATTTTCGACGCTGCCTTACGCTAGAGGTTAACGCTGCCTTCCATGTCTGCATGCGTGGACGTGTCTAGATGTATGTGTATGTGTCTATATTACTAATACGCAGATGTCATTCTCCTATTGTTGAGTGAATCCAGCGAGTGAACCGCCATCAAAAACTCATTTTCTACAAGAACATGGCAATGACTCTTGGCTGAATGGATCGGCTGATCTCTCAGGGGTTTTGATGAGAGATTGAACGTCGCTGGGCGGGTGGAAAGGGGGGGGGGGAGACAGGGGACTCGTATTCTGAGAGACTGAGAGACAACCCGTGAATTGTTCAATGTTTCTTGTTACACTGAGGCAGGGTTTGTCAGGGTTGTGTAGGCGCTTTGTTGTGATGCCAACACAGCCAGCCCAGAGTGGATTGTCCACACGCCTAGATAATTATGTCATAAGTAAAACACTTGTCTTTGTCTTCTAGTGTTGCTGGGGTAGAAGCTCACAGTTAACGGTATATACGTCAACTACTGTCCTTTCTATTTCTGTCAGCAGTCTTTGTAAACATGCAGACTTGATGTCATCATGACAGTCATCAAGTATCCACATATTGCTGACTGTTATCACCTCACCGACTTGTAGTCCTCATGACAGTCACCAAAGTATCCACATATCGTTGACTGTTATCACCTCACTGACTTGTTGTCCTCATGACAGTCACCAAAGTATCCACATATCGCTGACTATAATCACCTCACCGACTTGTTGTACTCATGGCAGTCACCAAAGTATCCACATATCGCTGACTGTTATCACCTCACCGACTTGTTGTCCTCATGACAGTCACTAAAGTATCCACATAATGCTGACTGTTGTCTTATCACCTCACTGACTTGTTGTCCCCATGACAGTCACCAAAGTATCCACATATTGCTGACTGTTATCTTATCACCTCACCGACTTGTTGTTCTCATGGCAGTCACCAAAGTATCCACATATCGCTGTCTGTTATCACCTCACCGACTTGTTGTCCTCATTGCAGTCACCAGAGTATCCACATATCGCTGACTGTTTTCACCTTACCGACATTTTGTCCTCATGACAGTCACCAAAGTATCCACATATCGCTGACTATAGTCGTGTTATCGGTTTTACAAATCCGGCTCACCGGTGCTTGAATGCAGACTCTTAGTTCGTGGCCTGTCAAACACAGGCACTCCGATGTCGAAGGACACACCACTAATTAGTCATCCCTTACCACGTGTATTTTAGGGGACAGTGGGTCTTCCACCCCATCCCACAATGGGAGCCTAGAAACCGCACGGGGAATATAAAACTGAGATGGGGATTACAGAGTGGATGTCAGGGAGCAGAAAAAACATCCCCGTCATATTCTCTCACTAACTGATAGGTGAGACTCAGGTACGTGCATGTATATTTCTGACTTTCTGTCTATCATTGGTGCTCTGCCATCGAGTCGCTGCCCTCTGATCCCCAGTGTAGGAGTTACTGGTCAGGATTTCATTGTGTGTCGGCCAGCCCGTGGTGTTATGCTAGAATACGCCAGACACGCCCCTGTGGGGAAGACACCAAGGTGCCGACATTTGTACAGTCTGCGCCTGATTTGTCCTCTAAGGCAGAGGTTCTCAAACTGGATGCTGCTGCACCCTGAGGTGCCGCGAGCGTATTTAAGGGGTGCCGCGGCAATAAATAAAAATGTACCAAACAGTTTCCTTCATCGCATTAAAGACATCTGAGCATTAAATTTGTACTGTTTTTTTCCCCCTTTCCTTTGTATTCAACGGCTTAAAGAGTATCTGTACCGCGAAAAAAATTAGTCCGACAAGGTTGCCGCATTAACAAAAGTTTGAGAAAGGCTGCTCTAAGGTGTAGCCCAGGATGAAAATGCCAGTGTGAACAAGTGAGGGTACACAGCAACGACTTCACCAGCTGGTTACAAGAGCCACTGGTGATATCTCTGACCCTCTCTCTCTCTCTCTCTCTCTCTCTCTCTCTCTCTCTCTCTCTCTCTCTCTCTTTCACACACACACACACACACACACACACACACACAGACACAGTGTGTTTGCGTGCCTGTTTACCATCTCTCTGCGGACCACTCTGTTCATGGCATTGCCTGTCTACTTATGTTCCACGGAAATGGCTGGCCATGTAAAACCGCCATTAAGCAGCGGAAGCTGGCCGGCCAACAGTCGCCTACCCCTGGCAGCGAGCGCTGATGTCTGCGCCAATCATCTGTCTCTTGTCTATGCTAATACACTGCTTGCAAGTGTACGCCCCGTGCTAATTGACCGGGTGCTGTCGGCAATCAGGAACAGGGAGCTGCAGCTGATTGCCGGCAAGTCACGGAAGCTACCAACGTCCGGATCATCAGCTCCCCCATACCACGTCTGTTTAACCCGGAAGTCGCCAGATGCAGGGGGAAGTAATCAGTGGTAAAATGTGTGATGATAGTTATTAGAGGCTGTATTCTCTTCGCTGCTGCAATAATATTACCAGAAGATAGGGTAAGCCTCACGTCTTCTCACACAGCTATCAGCGAATCCTATCAGCGAATCAGCCCAGCAGTACTTTATATGTATATGTATACTTTATACTGAGCACCCAGAATAGCTACATAGATAGATAGATCAGATAAATAGATAGATGAGATAGGATTAGTTTAACAGACAGACAGACAGACAGACAGACAGACAGACAGAGAGACAGACAGACAGACAGACAGACAGACAGACAGACAGACAGACAGACAGACAGACAGACAGACAGACAGACAGACAGACAGACAGACAGACAGACAGACAGACAGACAGACAGACAGACAGACAGACAGACAGACAGACAGACAGACAGACAGACAGACAGATAGATAGATAGATAGATAGATAGATAGATAGATAGATAGATAGATAGATAGATAGATAGATAGATAGATAGATAGATAGATAGATAGGTAGATAGGTAGACAGGTAGACAGATAGACAGACAGACAGATAGATAGATAGATAGATAGATAGATAGATAGATAGATAGATAGATAGATAGATAGATAGATAGATAGATAGATAGATAGATAGATAGATAGATAGATAGATAGATAGATAGATAGATAGACAGATAGATAGATAGACAGATAGATAGACAGATAGATAGACAGATAGATAGATGGACGGATGGACGGATGGATGGATGGATGGATGGATGGATGGATGGATGGATGGATGGATGGATGGATGGATGGATGGATGGATGGATAGATGGATAGATAGATAGATAGATAGATAGATAGATAGATAGATAGATAGATAGATAGAATAGATAGATAGATAGATAGATAGATAGATAGATAGATAGATAGATAGATAGATAGATAGATAGATAGATAGATAGATTAGATAGATAGATAGATAGATAGATAGATAGATAGATAGATAGATAGATAGATAGATAGATAGATAGATAGATAGATAGATAGATAGATAGATAGATAGATAGATAGATAGATAGATAGATAGATAGATAGATAGATAGATAGATAGATAGATAGATAGATAGATAGATAGATAGATAGATAGATAGATAGATAGATAGATAGATAGATAGATAGATAGATAGATAGATAGATAGATAGATAGATAGATAGATAGATAGATAGATAGATAGATAGATAGATAGATAGATAGATAGATAGATAGATAGATAGATAGATAGATAGATAGATAGATAGATAGATAGATAGATAGATAGATAGATAGATAGATAGATAGATAGATAGATAGATAGATAGATAGATAGATAGATAGATAGATAGATAGATAGATAGATAGATAGATAGATAGATAGATAGATAGATAGATAGATAGATAGATAGATAGATAGATAGATAGATAGATAGATAGATAGATAGATAGATAGATAGATAGATAGATAGATAGATAGATAGATAGATAGATAGATAGATAGATGAGTGGTCTAACCGGTGAAGAGATCGATAAAACGAGCTTTATTTTCAATTGTGAGAATTAGATTCGCAGGTCCGTCTAAAATATTGCCTGTCTGAGGTTACTCCTTTCATTTATACATGGTTTCATTGGTTGAACGGGGTAACACAGATAGGATTAGCAGCAACTTATCTATATATATAAAAATCAATGTTTGTGTGTTTGTTTGGTCTCTATAGACTCGGAAACTACTGAACCGATTTAGCTGAAATTTTCAGGATATGTTTGTTGTGATACCGGATTTTGAACCGTCGTGGTTTGAAATTCAACTTGTCACTGTTAGAGATAGGTGACCACAATTTATGCCAAAATATACGCAACTAATATTTATAACTTTAGTGATTTCTAATTATAGCCACGTTAGTAATTGCACATGCGCCGTAGTCAGAACGCAAGTCTTCCGCTATTCGCCGGCGAGTTACGTGCAGCCAACGCCTTCTCTAATAACATAGAGTAAGTCGTGGTACAGCAAACAAGACTATCTCTATATTTGTGTAGGCAGTGATTGCCACAATAACCATATTAAACACGATTTCTATTTTCTTTTTTTTTTTTCCAAACAACCTTCGATGGGAAGGGGGGATGGGGGGCATCAAGGACTATCTCGACGTCGGTGCAGACATTGACTGCGACATTAACTTCATTAACCATGTTAGACACGTGCGATTTCTATTGTTGTGCCGTTTCATTAATATATCTGGAGTATCTGTCTATGAGAAAACAATTGCCTGCGGTTTTGAGTTGTGTTATAATCAGACACAGTAGTAGTAGGGTCACACATCTCAATAGTTTAGTTCTCTTTTCGTTGCTCCTATGAAGTGGCTGCTTGGTCGAATGGTTACAACACTGGGTTCCTGTGCGGGAGACCAGGGTTCGAATCCGCAGAAGTAATTTTTTTTTTTACCCCGGACTAAAATAATATCCTTATCTGCTCTGTCGTGTTGACAGCACTAGCCATGTTGCCCTTAATACTAAAAAAAAAAAAAAAAAAGACAAGTAAATGGGTAAACTATTTGATAATTAAATTTGACCATTTCGCATACTTATGATTGCATTTTTAAACTTTCCGATTGCATGGTTACGCTGAAATTTCATAGCTTTCCATTTATTTTCATTTAGATTTAGTTATTTCATCTGCGTTGGAATTTTAAGCTCTTCTGTTTACCATAGCGTTCATTTCCTAATTATGGTTTTTTTTCCCCCTGTTTTCATTTGCTTTGCAAGTTTTTTTTTTTTTTCATCCAACTACTTTAAATTTTTTTTTGGGTGGGGGGGGGGGGGGGGAAGGGGGGGGGCAAACTGTTAACTGAGAGAGCTTTAAGTCACAGTAACTGCTTTACCCACTAAAGGTAGCAGCAGCAGTAATAGTTGTGGTTGGGCTGTTACACCGTAGTGCTCTCATGTGAAGACCGCCGGTAAGGTTATGGCGTTCTTCTTCTGTCAGGAAGCGAAATTATACATCCTAACCTGACCAGTCTGTGGCGACAGCACTAGCCATGCGGAGCCTAATCTTCTGGCTCACGACTCTCTGTATACTATGCCACAGCAACGCGTGGCCGGGTACAGCTAGTTATTTATATATACTAAACAGTCACAGGCAAACACCAAACAGCCACAGGCAGACACCAAACAGCCACAGGCAGACACCAAACAGCACAGGCAGACACCAAACAGCACAGGCAGACACCAAACAGCACAGGCAGACACCAAACAGCACAGGCAAACACCAAACAGCACAGGCAGACACCAAACAGCCACAGGCAAACACCAAACAGCACAGGCAGGCACCAAACAACCACAGGCAAACACCAAACAGCACAGGCAAACACCAAACAGCCACAGACAGACACCGAACAGCCACAGGCAAACACCAAACAGCACAGGCAGACACCAAACAGCCACAGGCAAACACCAAACAGCCACAGGCAGACACCAAACAGCCACAGGCAAACACCAAACAGCCACAGGCAGACACCAAACAGCCACAGGCAAACACCAAACAGCCACAGGCAGACCTAGGAAAGGCTGTAAAGACTAACTTAACCTACTGACCCCAACCCCGCCCGACTAATGTGAAAGTTTACTGCAATAAAACCAGAAGGTGAAAGCTCTACTTACCTACCTACCTGCCGAGACACGGTGACTGCCTGGCAACCAAACGACTCCCACTCACAGCGAACACCACCTGCCCACCTCAGACATCAGCAGCTTTCATACACAATCATTTCTTCCCATCCTGTCCTCTCTCGTCTGATTTCCTTTAGTCTTGACCTCTGACTTGACTTGACCCCTGGCTTGGTTGCGTGCGGGCGCGTGTGTAGGTGTGTGGGTGTGCAGTGACGCCAAAACAACAACATTTGAGTTTGGCTGTAACCTTTCATCTCATCATGGAAATGGCAAACAGCCCAAGGAGCTACTGTTGAACTGTCCTCCTGGAATTGTTGCAGTCCAATTGTTCCATGAAGAGCACATTCCACAGCCGAGGCTTCTCGCTGACGCAACATGTTGCACCAGTGATCGGCTCGGTATGCGCTCTTGTGATGTTGCTTGCTTTCATACAGACTGTTGCTAATCAAATCTGCTACCACAAACAGCTGACTGCGACTACAATATTGTATAGGTGGCAAGTGCGCTTTAGTAAAAGGTGGCCACGTCACACATGGACTACAATATTGTGGAGGTGACAAGTGCGCTCTAGTAAAAGGTGGCCACGTCACATATGGACTACAATATTGTGGAGGTGGCAAGTGCGCTCTAGTAAAAGGTGGCCACGTCACATATGGACTACAATATTGTGGAGGTGGCAAGTGCGCTCTAGTAAAAGGTGGCCACGTCACATATGGACTACAATATTGTGGAGGTGGCAAGTGCGCTTTAGTAAAAGGTGGCCACGTCACACATGGACTACAATATTGTGGAGGTGACAAGTGCACTCTAGTAAAAGGTGGCCACGTCACATATGGACTACAATATTGTGGAGGTGGCAAGTGCGCTCTAGTAAAAGGTGGCCACGTCACATATGGACTACAATATTGTAGAGGTGGCAAGTGCGCTTTAGTAAAAGGTGGCCACGTCACATATGGACTACAATATTGTAGAGGTGACAAGTGCGCTCTAGTAAAAGGTGTCCTTGTGCAAATACTTTGCTAGAAGATATCACGAAGAAGACGTGGAACGGACAAGAAAACAGCAAGCGCGAAACACAATTCGGTAAAACTAACGTTGGTCTCCCCAAACAAAGTAGGTCACGTTTCATTTATAACTTTTTTAGGAGCTGGTTTACCTGTTCTGCAGGATACGGATATGCCGCTCTGTTGTTCGCTCTTTGGGTTGTCTTGCATTTACGTTTTTTTTTTCTCCGAGAAAGAGAATGCCTGTGACATAGGTTGCATCACTCTCTATGGGAGGTTGTTTCAAACCCAGTTTGTCCATGTTTTTAGAGTGTTAAAAGCGCTGGCGTGCTGAAATTTACAACACTCGCTATGCACGGCATTGTGGGGGGGGGGGGGGGAGGTAACGTGGCTTAAAGTAGGAAATGAGCTATTGTGTAACACTGTGTAAATGCTGAGACCAACGTTAGTTTTACCCACAATTCTTCACACAGGTGGATGAGGATATGAGGAGTTCGTGTTGTGTGTGTTCGTGTGCTGTGTGTGTGTGTGTTAGTGTTCTGTTTGTGCGTGTATTTGTGTGTGTTGTATATGTGGGTGCGTGTGTGGTGGGGTTAAAGGTTTCCCGTGGGGTTAAGGGGAATTCCACTTTAAAATTCGCTCCTTAAAAGTCATTTACGGGCTTAAAAAATGCCCGGGGGTTCCTAGTGGAGGAAAAAGGGGGCCTGTCCCAAAAAACCCCGCAAACCACTCCCAAAATTTTTTGTTGGAAAAAAAAAACCAAAAAAGGTTGGTTCTGTACCCCCTGTTAAAAGGTTTTCCAAAACCAAAAATTGTAACCTTTTGGCGGGCCTATTTCTTTTTTTTTTTTTTTCCAATTGTTTTCCCTTGGGGTGGGGTTTCCCGGGCGGGGGGGGAAAGGGGTGGGTTACTCGGGGATTGGTTTCCCCAATTAAATTTTGTGGGCTTTTCCCTCTGGGGGCCCCCCACTTACTCTGTGTGGCCCTGGGGTTCCCCCACTTACTCCGGTGTCCCCCCTGTGTCCCTTTTATCTGTGTGTTTTCTCGTTCCTCCCCTTAATCCCTTTTGTTTTCTTTTTGTGGGGGGGTTGGTGTTTCCCCTTATTTTGGGGGGTCTTTCGGGGGGGCCGGGGTTTCCCAAATTACTTTTGTGTTCTCTGCGCGCTTGTTTTCCTTTAAATTAAACCCGGGTGTCCCTCTTTCGCGCTTTGGGCCCCCACTTTACTTTTTTGGTGGGTTTTTTTCGCGCTTGGGGTCCCCCACTTTTCTTGTTAAAAATCTCTGGGGTTTCCCAAATTTCTCTGTTTTTTTTCTCTGTGTTTTTCCCCACTTTTGTGTGTCTCTCTGCCGCCCGTGTTCCCCCCCCTTATCCTTTTGTGTCTCTCTGTTCCCCCATTTCTTTGTGGGGTCCCCTTTGGGCCTTTACTTTTTTCCTTTTGTCTCCCCCTGGGGGTTCCCCAAATTACCCCTGGGTTTTCTTGGGGCCCCTTGTTTCCCCACTTAATTTTTTTGTCTCTCTTTCGCGCCCTTGGGGGCCTCAATTTAAATCTGTTGGGGGCTTTTGGTCCCTCATTAACCCCGGGGTTCTTCTGTTTTCCTCCCCTTTTTGTGTGTCTCCTGTGT
>CAJHNH020002748.1:0-95896 GCA_905116865.2 Candidula unifasciata
GTGAACATTAATTGTGAAAACAGAAATAAAAAAAAACAATTAGAGGGAGTGGCGACAAAACCCAAGTTTCAAGGTTTCCTTTGTGCCAAAAATGAGGGGCTTTTGGGGACAGTTTTAAACGAGGCGGGAGGTGTTTGTAGGGGCGACCCCCTTGCTGGGGGATGTAATGTCCTAAGCCCCTTCCCCAAAACCAAAAAATGGGGGTATGCTGGGTGCCCCGTTTTTTAACCCCTCATAAAATTCTCGGTAAAAAGGACGCTAGTACGTCCACCCTTTTTTTTTTTTTTAAAGCCGGGGCAAATATTTTTTTTTCCGGGGTGGCCGTTGCATTTTTGCTCCATTTGTAGACTGGAAGGATTATTTCGTCGCCCTCTTCTGAGGTGAGGTGCATGGCGTGAAACTGTGATCTGCGTTTGTTTTTCGTTGGCACAGGAGCGGAGCATTTTTGGGGTGACCCGTTTGCTATGAAGCTGAAACTAGGATTACCAGATTACCAGATTAAACTGGCAAAAATACCTCAACTTTCGGGACAGGATGCTGTTTATGAGCCAGTTCTCCTGGATGTTCAGATCAAGCAGGATGTCGCTTTTTGCTTTGTCCTTAGTTAATATCTTCTTAAAAATTTTTTTTTTTTTTTTAAGAATCTAAACGCTGGTGTTTGTTAATTCTTCGCTTTTTTTTTTTTTTGCACACAGTAAATAACTTGGCCATGTGATTATTTTTAGTTTTATGACTGAATATTCTTGTTTTTCTCTCTCGCTGATTTAGACTTTAAGGGAAATGTTCGCTTCTTTTGTGTACACACTTCAATTCCTCCGTTAAGTTTCTAAACCGATCTTCCAGTTGTAGTAATTTAATTGGTAATTTTATTTGTCATTTAGCGTTGTGGGCAAAAACATTTGCGTGCCAACACTCTGTGGGTAGTACTGGATATTTTCATTGAAAGTCTTTAATGTCATCAATCTATTTAATCTGTTTACGCTTTTTTTTATTCTTTTTTTGTTTTATGTGTGTGTGTGTGTGTGTGTGTGTGTTTGTGTGTGTGTGTGTGTGTGTGTGTGTGTCTGTGTCTGTGCATATATTCTTCTTATTTTTTTCCTTCTTCTTCTTTCTTCTTCTTCTTCTTCTTCGTCTTTCTTCTTTCTTCTTATTATTCTTCTTCCGTCTTCTTCCTCTTCTTCTCCTTCTTCTTCTTCTTCTTCTTTTGTTCTCCGGCTGTAAGCTCCAGAAAGTCCTTGTTGTTCATCCACTTAGATTTTGGCTTTGTGCCAGGGCCTGTGTTTTTGCCTGTACGTTCGTTTTACTGGCTTATTTTGTGCAGCTGCTTGTTCCTTGCTACTTGGGCAGATTCACACCGGCTTCAATGGAAGACCGCAGTTAATCGACTCCTACGACACGCTTGTTGGAAAAGCAATGGATTCTCGTCGTCTCCACAATGAGGCTACGGTAACCACACGGGGAATATATTTTTCAATGTGCTAGTTATATTTTTTTCCTACACCGCCATAAAAACATGGTAATTCTAGGCAGTGAGGGCAGCACAAGTTTTTTTTTTTTTTTAAATTATGTAACAGTGTGTAGATGGTGCAAAAAGCATAATTGTTATAGTAGTAGGAGAAAAGAAGCAGAAGCAGCGGCATCAGCAATGTTAGCATAAGAAGTGGTAGTAGTAGACAAAAGCGGTAGTAGTTGTAGTGGGAGTGTTGGTGTTAGTAATAGATAGTAGTAGTAATAGGTAGTAGGACTAGTAATAGTAGTAGTAATAGATAACAGTAGCAGCACTAGTGGAATTAATGGGCAGTAGTAATAGCAATAGTAGTAATTGTAGCAGCAGTAGCCGTAGCATTGGTCGTAGATGTAGTAGCTGCTGCTGCTGCAGCAGCAGCAGCAGCCATAGTGTATAGCCTTCGGTTACTAGAATAGTTGTTAGTAGTAGTAACAGCAGGGGGTCGTAATGGTGGTTTCTCAGTACTGGTTTCCCACACACCACCCTCATTATCCATCCTGCAAACACCGAAATCCCTGATATCTGACCCACAGTCGACCAACCTCTACAACAACGAAACCGCCAAAGGAGACGTCATCTGTCAGCAGCTCTACTGTCACTGGCCTGACACCGCCTACTGCGTACCCGCTTACCCTTCAGACGGGATGATCTGTGACAATAGAAAGGTAAGTTAGTACATGTTTCATATGTCTTGTCAGATGTGCAGCACTACCGTTAAAAAGTAATCGGTATTGCCTGTTTTCTTTTAACGCCGAATCTTTAGGGGCATATACAAAACCTGACATCACGTATAGCTCCAACGGTTTCTGGAGGAGTGTACTTGGGAGTATGCTAGCTTTATTCTAGCTTTATTCTAGGAATAGGAAGTGCAGCTTGATAACTTTATATCCTGACAGGCAGACAGGGCGTTTAACCTTGCCTGGCAGGTGGAGTAAGAGGAAAATTACGACAGGCGAACAGAAAAATTTCATTGGTTTCAAGGTTTGAACAACGGATCAACACCATGGCACACGGGTAGTAACCAATAAGTGCTTCGTTCTAATTCTAACTTATGCCTGAGTCCGAAGAATCTCAGCGCAGTTCACGAACTCTGTAGCACCGGCCTGGATCCTGAAATACTTTGGGTAGATTTTTAACTCCTATTTTTGTCCGGGCCTGCGTCGTTTGGCTACTCTTTTCGATTTCCAACTGCGAAGGGATTTTTAAAGTGCGCAACAATAGACACTGCTCTTCTGATCCAGTAGCTTATGCAGTCTACTTTGTTCAAAACTATTTGTTTTAACTTTTCTTTGGATTAAACAAACTGCTAAAATGGTACATGGAACCTGTTCTTCTGTATGGCAGCGAATCTTGGAATGTCACTGTACAAATTAAGAAGAATTTGGAAGCAACAGAGATGTGGTTTCTGAGACGAATGTTACGAATACCTTGGACGGCCAGAGTAACTAACAACGATTGCTTGAAAGAGGCAATTGAAAGTAGATCTCTATATGCAACAATAAGAAAGAGACAAACACTGTTCTTTGGCCACATAATGAAAAGAGACATTGGAGAACATCGTGACAACTGAAAAGATCAGTGGAAAAGGGGTAGAGGCAGACCAAGAGAGATGATGCTGAATGGGCTAAAACGATGGCATGGAAGGATATCATCAAGAGAGCTGTTCCAGGCAACCAGGGATCGTGATCTGTGGAGACGCATGAGCGGCTACGCCAGTTGGCAGGGCACATAATGATGATGAAACATAGAAAGGCGAGACAGGGAACAGGACGCATAGGGAGAGTGACCATTATATTTTGATCTCAAACCAGGACATCCCACTAATATTTTCAGCTGAAAACGGGACATGCAACTAATATTTTGAGCTAAAAAGGATCATGGAAAGCAAATCAAGGTAATATCACCACACCTTTTTTTTTTTTCAATAGTTCACCAGAGTGAAATGGTTAAGTACTTGCTCCCCAAAGATATTACAACACTAACCCTTGTCGCCAAAACCAAGAAATAAACAATATGCTTTTTTTAAATGCACTGGTTGGGGAGAGAGGCATGTTGCAATAGAAATCCCCATCTTCAAATTTTGGGTATTAAAAGTATCTAATGATATTAAATTTCTAGAGGCCTCAGAGATGTGGTTTTACAGAAGAATGCTTAGAATACCTTGGACAGCCAAAAAGAGCAACCAAAAGGTTTTGAAAGAGGCGGGAGCCCGAAGACTACTTATCACAGACATCGGAAGGAGACAGTCATTATTTTTCGGCCATGTTATGAGAAGAGGGAAAATAGAACATGTTGTGATCACTGGAAAGATCTGTGGAAGGGGAGATAGAGGAAGACAACGAGAGAAGATACTTGACAGTCTGGTTGCATGGCATGGAGGTGTGTCGGCAAACGAACTGATACATGCTGCAGGAGATCGCAGATTATGGAGAGGCATGATCGCCCACGCCAGTCGGCAAGGCACCTGATGATGATGAATGGTATTAAATTTCATAAGGTCAAAAATACAACTATAATTGAATCCTTTCATAATTTTTATTGGCGGGCCAGCAGTGGCACACATAGAAAACAGGACTGTTCCGGTGTAAATGGGAAGTATGATTGTCCTGTGCATGGATAACACACGGTCTCTACGGTACTGCCCAGGTTTTGTGCTATAGTGGGTAAATCTTGCTAGTTACACTTGTCATCGCAATGGCTGGATCCTATGCCTGCCCCACAGTATAACAATGTGGTCTGTGCCGACAACATGTCTCATAGGGCATCTCTGTGGCTTAGAGGTTAGTGAACTGGTTTGTTTATTACAATTCGGTCAATTAAATTCTCGTCGTACCAAGTTTGAGTTCAGTGAACACACACAAACACAAATATCGTCTACATCCTGAGATAATTATACACATTAAATTCAACAAATTATCGATTGTGTACCTTTAAGTCAACAAAGAGGTTACAATGTTAGTCATGTTTAAACATTTGCTTTTATATTTCCTCAGAGATGCAACAAGGGAAAATGCGTTGCCGACTGGAGTGCCGCCTCTGCACTTGTGAACTGTAAGTGACACTGTTTGTAAGCTCATATATTTGAAATAACACGGATCTTTCAAGTTCAGAAAGTAGTGCTAGAGGAAAGGACAATGTTGATCAAGAGTTTGCTGTCCAAACAATCGCTGGGGACAGAGTTTAAAATTGGTGACGTTCTAACATTTGTTGCATAGGCTTTGGAGTTCGAGTCTTGTATCTTTAAGCACTTTTTTTTTTCGTGCCGATATACACACATTTTAGTAACGCAACAAATCATTATTTAAAACCAACTACATGGTGACCCTTTTGGACACCCCATAGTATCCATAGTATGTGCCGATTAAAAAAAATCAGTATGGTCGGCATAGTTAAGTGTAAGTGAAACAAAACTATTTATGGTCAGTTCTCTTCGGATATTCAGATCGCAGAAAATGTCAGAATTTGTGCTTTTCTTTATCTATGATACTCTAAGACACTTATAAGAATGATCCTTTAACATTTGAGTACAAAAGCTCCGATTTTCTATGTTTAAAGAAAATTTAAATTTTACGATACACATCCGTGTGTTGCCACGTGAATGATGCATGTTTTTATTGCTGTGACTTTTAATTGTTTGCAGATGGTGCGCCATAAGTGCTGATATTATTGAGCCCATGTCGTTAATCAAGGTTCTAACGTTTCAGCAAGACTGGTCGCCCTGTAACTTCCCCCTGCCTGTGCTAGGAAATCAAACAAAATGTCCTGTGTCCCCAGTTTGAGAACTAGTGACAAAATTGTAAGTCGCAGCATATTCTTGAAGCTTGCACATGCAAGATAAATTGCATTAGGCAGGTGTCAGATGTGCCAACATCAAAG
The DNA here is from genome assembly GCA_905116865.2 of Candidula unifasciata. Lineage (NCBI taxonomy): Eukaryota > Metazoa > Mollusca > Gastropoda > Stylommatophora > Geomitridae > Candidula > Candidula unifasciata. The sequence goes on from CAJHNH020002748.1 coordinate 5,384, forward strand.
GTCCCACTATAGCGTTGCAGCACACTGTTAGCGCAACCGATCATTCACGAAAGCTGGAATTGTACCATAAAATCTCCCTACCATCGTGAACATAATCAGATACCTGCTGTTTTAGTGCAGTTAACAACACACTGCGTGAACTGAAATAAACATTCAACATAAAATCCACATATTACAGTGTCACACCAAACACGCAACTCAGTAGCTGGGTTTTAAACTACAGATCCAAAAATTAAAAATTTGCATCGTATGGTAAACAAAAATCAGTCAGCCGGCTGTTAGCCATTTTGGCTAGAATGTGACCATGTACCCTATGAACTGCTAAATGAACATCTTTCTAAATTCTCGTGGCTGACTAAATTAGCAGATGATAGAAAACAAGAGGCAAAAAATGAGCGTGCATAGGCGAGTTTAATTACCGTTGACCACAAAGCGGACCAGTAAGACAGTGGAGAGATAATTTCCAAGCAGACACTTGGAGTCACCAACTGAAAAGAAAAGGGTAATCACAGAGATGAATGGAAGCGGTGATATCTACACCAATGAACGTCAAGGACACGTAATGCTGGGAAACATGACTACATAACAAGAATGAGTGAATAAATCAAAAACTGGCATCCCTGCATTCAGAAAATTCTCACACGTGCGCTGTCCCCTTTTTCAGTAACCAACGCAGAGTTGACATGCTAATATTACTTGTTTCAACTTTATTAAAAGTCCACCTTTGTTTTCTCTTCAATGTTGAATATCTTCGAAATCCTCTACTTACCTCGCGCTAATTAGCCTTTCAGCGTATGGATTCCCTGCCTGTTCTTTTGCACTGTCCATTTGATCCCGTACAGCCTTCATCACATCCACTTTATCATAAAGTAGCTCATCGCCCAGAAGAATGGCAGCAGCCAATCTACCAGCCTGCTTGTTACCTCGCAAACCTGAATATACTCAACAGAAAATCCATGATATGCACTTGATCTGGGAAACAAATACCATTTCCAGACCTTCGTTAGAGTTTAAGCTTTCTGACATTATATTAATTGCTTCATATTTCCCCCTCACAAATACTGACATCCCCCCCCCTCCCTCCCCATTTTGTTTTGTCATTTATAGCAGAGTGTGTGCTGGGAGATCAAAAAAGATTGGTCTTTCCCAAAGTTCCTTTCGACGGTACTTGCTCCCAGTTAATCGCTCAAGAGGGTAGAAGTATGTGTTACAACAGCGTCATCCAGAACCTCTGCTGTGCCACTTGCAAAATATACAGAGCTTATATCCTAGGTAAGTAACATTAAGAGTCTTCTTCAACGAAATTACCTAGCTTAGAAATATATTCTAGATTGGTGTGTGTGTACACACACACACACACACACACACACATATATATATATATATATATATATATATATATATATATATATATAATATATATATATAAATATATATATATATAATATATATATATATATATATATATATATATATATATGATCATTTAGTTTATACGTCTTTTTTTTTTTTTAGTCCTGTTACAGATTAAAGTTCATTTTAACATTTAAAATACCATAATTTTTAGAGAAGTCAAATTACTTTTTGTATAAATATATTTTAGACTGCTGCAGAAATCTAATGGCAAAAAGTATAATTTTTTGGATAAAACTGAATGAATTTAAATGCTGAGAAATTAGTATATTCTAGATTGTTGTAAATAGCTAAACACTTAGGGCATAAATCTAGTTTCTGCAGAAAGCCAAAAATGTTTTGGCTGCATTCATTGAAACTTTTTAAAGAAGTGTCTAATATATAAATATTTTCCTGATTGCAAAACCCTAATTACGTATTGCCTAAATCTATTCTACATTGTAGCAAAAATAATAACATTTACTGGGTGGATAAAAATACGTTAAAAGTTGTATAAATTCATAAGTAAGTAAAGCTTCCTTTGTATGCCAGTGACGCATCGGCCATATGAGGGTAGACATATTTTATAGACCCATCACCTAGATGGGTAATGGGGTCATCATCGTTCACGCCGATACAAACTTTATGTAATCTTGAAAACATACTAGTCTGAAGCAGACAGCCTCTGAACCATACAGCTTTTTCTTTCAGTTCTTCCTAATACTTCCTAATGCAACAACAAGTCAACCTGTGATCCAAACCCCTTTGCTCTGCTTCCCAAAGACACATATTTATTTTTTAGGATACCCTGTGCTTGAGAATCACGTGAACTTTCATACCATGATAAAAGGCTTTCCAACAACTTCTCGCACTGTCTTCATCTGTGTGTTTTTTCACAGATCTTTCTATAGGTCACAACTTGTTGAAATTTTTTTGTTCTCATAACATGACTCATAACATGACTCATAACATGACTTAACAGTTATGATTGTCTCTGTCTTATGATTGTGACTAGTTAGTTATCTTCAAGCTCACGTCTTTTTTCAAAACAGTTGAGTTTTTTTTTTTTTTTTTGGGGGGGGGGGGGGGGGGGGGGGGGGGGGGGGGGGGGGGCTGTTAAAAGAATGATAATGATTTTTCTGTAAAACTAAATCTCAGAAACCTCATTAAATTGCTTGGCTTGTCTATCAGTTGTCCAGGGTTCACATCCACATGTTAAAAAGGGCTCCACGCATTAAGCGCGAATTCCGTTTCTAATCTCAAATGAACTGAATCAATTTCATTATTGTTTTTTTCATTGTTTAAAATGCAGTGTCAGCCTGCAATACGTTGTTCTTTATCTATGTTTCGTTGAATTGTATCCCCAGTCTGATTAATCATTTGCAGCAGAAATATAGTTACCAAGTGTATAGATGTGCTGTAGATTGTTGATGTTGCATAAAGTTAATTAAATAATTATTATCTGTATTGTAGATTGCAATATAAAATAAACTCAACAGTATTGAGCTCTATTATAGATTGCAATTAAGGATAATTATCAAGTTTATAACTCTATTGCTAATTTCTGTATAAAGCTAAATACCTATGTGAAAAATTATTCCAGGTTGTGAGTATGGAGACAAAAACAAGCAATGCCCTTTACTGAATAAATCAACTGCCTGTTCCTTGGATAATGCCGCCGTCTGCTGCTCCACTTGCCGGTAAGTTATTACTAGTAATGAAACTGGTTAAATTGCAGTATCCCCGTAGAGGTTTTGGGACTTTCAGGACCTCATTGTGGGGAAAACAAGAATAGACCCACGACCTCCCCAAGAAGCATGTCGTTGGAATCGACTAATTGGCAGCTTCCTTCGAATTCGGAGTGTACTTGTTTGAGCGGCAAGGAAACCCATCTACACACAAATAAGCCAGTAAAACGGATGTACACGCAGAAACCTGGCCCTGGCACAAAGCCAAAGTCCAAATGAATTAATAACCAGGCCTTTCCGCTAGAGCTTACAGTCGGTATACAAAGAAGAAGAAGAAGAAAAAGAAGAAGAAGAAGAAGAAGAAGAAGAAGAAGAAGAAGAAGAAGAAGAAGAAGAAGAAGAAGAAGAAGAAGAAGAAGAAGAAGAAGAAGAAGAAGAAGAAGAAGAAGAAGAAGAAGAAGAAGAAGAAGAAGAAGAAGAAGAAGAAGAAAAAAAGAAGAAGAAGAAGAAGAAGAAAGAAGAAGAAGAAGAAGAAGAAGAAGAAGAAGAAGAAGAAGAAGAAGAAGAAGAAGAAGAAGAAGAAGTTTGCCGCCTCCACGTGAAAAGTTGGCTGCCGTGCACCCATTACTGTTTGTCAAAATATGATATGCTGAGGCCGCAATCATTTTCCCAAGTGTGATGCTGGCGCCATCTTCCGAAAACCATGACAGTCTTTGTGTCTGTGTGTGTTCGTGAGTGTGTGTGTGAGTGTATGTGTGTTTAATAAACAGTTTACCGAGGAAATCGAGCTAGTTCGTACTCAAGGATCATGAAAATAAATGTAACCTCGAAGACAACAATAAGCCAATGACGTGGCAAAAGCACTAGCAGATTTCCTGAAATGATACAACAGGAACAAACAGGAAGGCAAGTCAGTTTATAAAACAAATTCCCGCCTCAGAAACGATTAGGCGACATTACAGTGATGCTGGTAGGCAGCGTCCTAACTGGAAAAAAAAGGGGCGGGGGTGGGGAGCCACAGACATTGTTGTGTTCAAGTCTACAAATTTTTTTGAACTGGAAACTGAGTCACAGTAAGATTGTTAAGAGGTTAACCTGTTCCTTAACTCTTCATTCTTGTGATGGACGATGTCATCAAGACCTGTGAGGAGAAGACAAAGAAGCACTCCGTAGGGTACTGGAAGATGAGACCAATCTGTATATCAGAGCTGGTATCTGCAGACGATGTGGCCCTGCTAGCTAAATCAGAGGCACATCTTCAGTCCAACTTACTTGTCTGGAAGGAAGAGCTTGAGAAGAAAGGAATGACTATCAGTATCTCCATAACTAAAACCATGGTGATCTCAAGAGAGGAGAAGAAACACCAGATCATGATGGGACAGTATGCATTGGAGCAGATCAACCAGTTCAAATACCTTGGAGTTGTATCAGACCAAAATGGAGGCATTAAGACCGAGCTGACAACACGAAAAGCAGTTGCTGGGAGACTCTTTTAGCCATAAACCGAGGGTTTCTTAGCAAACGAGAAATTGGCAAGAGAACGAAAATGGCTGTTTAACGCTCTACCTATGTACCAGTTTTGACCTATGGATGTGAGTCATGGGCAATGACAACAGCTCACAGAAGCCAGCTTCAGGCCTCACAAATAAGATATCTGAAAAAGGTGGTCCAAGTGACAAGAAAGGACATAGTCAGCAATCAGACAATACGTCGAGGTCTTAATAACCATTCCTTACAAACCCGAGTGGATCAGTCACAGTTACGATGGTTTGGACATGTATGCAGAATGGGAGCAAATCGGCCACCATGGCAGGCATGGGAGGCTGAGAACCAGGGAACCAGACCTCCAGGGCCACCCAGGGTTCGCTGGGAAGACAACATCCGACAGTCCCCAAGTGACAGAGGACTGGAATGGAACAAAACCAGAAAGAAAACTGTTGATAGAGACGTCTGGCGATCTCCCTGCAAACCTCTACGCCCCAAAGTAGAATAGGACTAAGTAAGTAAGATTAACCTGTAGATGCTATCATCTCAAAGGATTACTTATTATAATTTTACGTTGTTTCAAATGTATTTTTTTACTGATTTGCAATTGAGCACATTTTTATTATTAATAGTAGTTTTTTCCTTTTTTCTTCTTCTTCTCTTTTCCACCTTCTTTTCCTACTCCTCCTCTCTCTTTATTCTTATTCGTCTTCTTCTTTTTCTTCCTCCTCCTCTTCTTCTTTCTCTCCTGCTTATTTTTCGTCCCTTCAGGGCCAGTATAACATGTACTGGAAAAAAAATTTAGGAGTCGTCATGAATTTTCGACATCTTCATACAATGTGCACCAGGAAATGCAGTATAAGTTGAATTAACCTCCTCTGTATCAAATGTTTAACAACCATTCTACCAGTTCTATAAATGCATTCATCGATACCATTATGTTTAATGTACTGTCATTTCAACCAATGCAATAGAAATCATTTCATATTTCTAGGGGTGTCGTTAGAAAACGTTCCACCAGTCAAGACAAAAGCATGTACAACATGAAAGACGACATTCAAAAACATACCAACTCTTTCGACGGTTTCAGCGCTAGGTTCCAGGACTTTCGCAAGAATCGACGATATCAGTAATGACGAAATGTCACTGAACTTTGTTGTTATTGTAACGACATTTTTATTTTTTATTCTTATTTTTTCCTTCCAAGATTACAGTGGTGTAGGCTTAATTAACATAACCTATTTGCTTGGCTAATTGTAAACCATACTTTGCTTAGTTTTATTTTGATCCAGTTAGTTCTTAACTATATATTGTTTAGCATATTTCCTTTTGTGTGTAGCTTAGCGCATTATAATCAGAATGTCATCTTATTGTCAAATGGACCTGAGATCATATTGTGTCTTCTTCTTCTTCTTCTTCTTCTTCACTTCCTCTTTTACCGCTGTGGGTGTCGATGGAGATATAAGGTTCTGTTTCCAGGTCTTCTGGCCGCCTCGACCATAGGCACATCGTGCTGTTGTAGAGTTTCTCTGATGTTATCCATCCATCTTGTTCTTGGTCTACCTCGTGCTTTACGTCCTTCTTCTCTTTCCATGTATGCCTTGTATGGTATGGTGTCACAAGACATTCTCTCTAAGTGGGCAAATCATTTCACTTGCTGTCTTCGTATGTAATCCATAATTGGTTCTGTGCCGACTTTTTCTCTTATGATCTCATTCCTGATCTTATCTCTTATGGTCACTCCTACAAGACTTCTCAGACATCTCATTTCCGTGGTTACTAATTTTCTTTTATGGTTTGTTGTGAGTGACCATGTCTGGCACTGGTAGCACAGAGTTTGAATAAATATGCTTTGAATAAGATGTCTCCTTGTGCTGATTGGGATTGTCTTATGCTGTAAGAGGGGAGCTAGCTGTCCCAATACTTGGTTTGCTTTACTGCATCTAATGTTAATTTCTTTATCCAATTTCCCATCTTCGGTAAATGTAGTTCCCAGATATTTAAACTCAGATGCCTGTTTAATGCCTTTGCACTCTATTGCTATGTTTAGATCTCTCTTCTTTTTTCCTATTGACATTACTTCTGTCTTTTCAGTGTTGATTCTCATATTATTTGTTTTACATTCTTCATTCATGGATGTTAGATGTTGTTGCAATTTCATGGCTGTATCTGCTATCAAGGCCTGGTCATCTGCAAAGAGTTATTCGTTGATCTTACTAACATTTTCATTCATGGGCTTGTCATTCTTGCATATACTGTCGATATAGGTGATAAACAGCATTGGTGATAAGACACACCCCTGTCTTACTCCAGATGTTACTGTGAATGGATGAGATGTTCCCTGATTTATTCTAACTACACTTCTACAATCCCTGTATAAACTTTTGCACACTTCGATGAGGTGTTCGCTTACTCCATATCTTGCCATTACTTTCCATAATAATTGTCTGTCGACTCTGTCAAATGCCTTCTCCTGTTCTACGAATGCCACAAAAAAGTTCTTATTGTATTCAATGTTCTTTTCTATTAACTGTTCAAGTGTGAAGATTGCATCTGTGCAGCTTCTATTTCTCTATATTGTGTCGCATGTTTTTTAATGTATACCGTTCATGGATTCATGTCAGTGCAGCAGCTAGCCTCTTGGCTGTCGGGCCAAAGGTACTAGGTTCTAATTCTAGGTCAACCAACCATAAAATAATATAAAAAGTACAGATCCCTTTTTACGCCTTAGGCCCATCGGGAACATGAGAAGAACACCCCGTATTTTTACATACCAATCGGTATTAGGTGGGTAATGTGGTCAGCATAACGCCGGCCGTCTTTACTTCTCTGAGACATACATCCTGGTACCTATTTTAGGCTGGGTGGACCGGCCACGAACCGTACCATGATACAAATCCACGCCGAACCAGAAAATGGTTAGCAGGAAATATCATGGCAAATAGAGGCAGACGAGGTATTGTTCACAGTTTTAACAATTGGTTAATTTCATACTTGTGAATTTATTTCGTGCACGAATTCCTATCGGTGTGCGAAAAGAACATTATCCTCACAAACAATTTGAACGAATCAATGCAACTCTTCGCTTTTATCTGAATCAAACACTCGTACCATTTCGTGTTACCGTATTTTATTTGTGTATGTATAATATGCATTTCCAGATTCAGTTTAAAATTGGAAGTCGTCTCATACAGGGGATGTGTTTAAAATATGTATTTCCCTATTATGAGTCCAACAACAGTAGTCGTCTTCTTTACGGTGTGTCTTTTACACAGGGTGTCTTATACACGAACAAATACGGTACATAATAAACATTTTAAAATTTGAAGTTAGCAAAATGTCATGGTTCTATTTTTATTATTCTCTGAAACAGAAAATACAGGGTATTACTTTCGGACCGTCCCTTGTCCCTAGTTTATTCTAGTATCAGTATATAATACAACTAACAGGACCAACCATAGCGCAACAGCTATCATGCGTTCTTGGCCAATATCTAGCCTCCGCGTTTATGCGACCTTATATTAATGATTCTTTCTCTTCTTTTCCTCTTTCTTCTTCTTCTTCTTCTTCTTCTTCTTCTTCTTCTTCTTCTTCTTCTTCTTCTTCTTCTTCTTCTTCTTCTTCTTCTGCTTCTTCTTCTTCTTCTTCTTCTTCTTCTTCTTCTTCTTCTTCTTCTTCTTCTTCTTTTTCTTCTTCTTCTTCTTTCTCTTCTTCTTTTTCTTTTTCTTTTTCTTCCTCTTCTTTTTCTTCTTTTTCTTCTTCTTCTTCTTCTTCTTCTTCTTCTTCTTCTTCTTCTTCTTCTTCTTCTTCTTCTTCTTCTTCTTCTTCTCTTCTTCTTCTTCTTCTTCTTCTTCTTCTTCTTCTTCTTCTTCTTCTTCTTCTTCTTCTTCTTCTTCTTTCTTCTTCTTCTTTCTTCTTCTTCTTCTTCTTCTTCTTCTTCTTCTTCTTCTTCTTCTTCTTCTTCTTCTTCTTCTTCTTCTTCTTCTTCTTCTTTCTTCTTTCTTCTTCTTCTTCTTCTTCTTTTCTTCTTCTTCTTCTTCTTCTTCTTCTTCTTCTTCTTCTTCTTCTTCTTCTTCTTCTTCTTCTTCTTCTTCTTCTTCTTTTTTGTGATGGCCCTTTAAATGGTGGTTGGCATGTTGTATTCTGGTTTACAGCTAGGCTGCGATATCTACGCTTTTATTCCAAAAACATACGATTGTAGCAAACCTCAACCTAATCCCAGTATGCGTCATAACTGTTAAGGTAGCATTTGGTCTATTCTTCTCTACTCCGCCAAATGTGGCCCCGCAACCCACACGTGAGAACAGTTTACCATTTTATTACCATTTTATTGTTATTATTTGTAAATATTGTATAAATGTGCACAATAAGATGACAATAAAGTTTGTATTATGGCTGTGTATTGGTTTGGCTTACATTTTTTCATTCGTTCTATTTTTTATTTTTTTTTATTTCAGAATTCTCCTTTTTTTTTTTTTTTTTTTCTTTATTTCTTGAATTGCTGCTATTTCTCTCTCTATTTGTCTTCATTTTCTGTCGATGTGCTATCCTATTCTTTCTTTTTCTCTAGTTTAGGTTTTATCCACGTTTACTTATCTTCCTAATTTACTTTTTTCTATCTTTATTGCTTTCCTTTTAAATAGACTTTTTCCCTGTTTGCTTGCGATTTTTTTAAATGTGTAGTTCTTTTCTCATTTTACTTGTTTATTTCATTCTGTCTGGCAGAAAATTTGCCTATCTTACTTCCTGTTTATCAGTATTGTATAAATGGTTATTCTATCTGTCTGACTATCTTCTTGCGTGAATGCCTGTCTGTTAATCGTCCTGTCAACCGGACTGACTGTCTATCTATGTGATTTAAAATAGAGTTGTTTTGCCATTGAATCTAATTCTTCAAATATAAACATTATTTTATTTTAGTATATTATCGATAATACTTCTCTAGCATACACTGGTTTATACAGTGAGGTGCTGTCTTATCTGAAGACTGGATGCTGAAATCCTGACATGATTACTATAGCTTTCAACTGAGTTGCGTTCAGAACAGATACCACAAGTCTCGGGACATTCCATTAGGCGCTCAGTCCGTATCTTCAGCAGCCAGAATAGAATTATATTGTCCATGGTACCAATAGCAGTCTAACTATATGTCTGCCTTATCTTCTATTCAAAGTGTCGAACAGACCACCCCTCCCCCCTTTCCCTTCCGCTGACTACCCACTGCACCATTCTCTTTAGACCGTGATATAGCCTTATTCTGTTTGATCAATACATGACAAGGCAGATGTGGCCATGTACCTTTAGAAATAAGCAACGGAATCAGTAGAGAAAGAAGATATTTATGGCCTGGAGAGAATGAGGCACCTGTAACCAAAATGTCTGGCCGGCTCAGAGGAAAGGCAAGACGTACATATAACCAGATTGTGACCAGTACTATCAGTATTGGAAATCTGCGCTGGCTGCTGAAGATGAGGGCGGAACACGTATGGGAATGCCCCTAGTGCTGTTGTGTCAATTCTTAACTTAACTCAACCATTTGATCGTTAATCTATATTTTCTTTCCTTGCTTCGATGTGAGTGGGGCAATAATTGCCATTTTATTCCTCATGCGATTTTAAACATTTTAGACTTTCCCATCAATTATAGTACCTGATTGTTCAAGGTCTATTTGTCAACATCATCAATTTTCGTTTCTCCACGGTCTAGTAATTTTACGTCATTCTGATCAATTTTCGAGTAGTCTCCCCCTGTCTTTTGTGACTCCTCAGACCGGAAATGTAAATATCTCAGCCATATCTGTCTAATTAGGTCAACCGTTAAAAGACTTGTAGAATTGTCGGCAATCATCCGTATCACAAAAACACCATCCTTCTGCAGATATCTCCGAGCCATAGCCAAAAACATTTTTTTATCCGTTGGCGTTAGAGACTTCTTTGGGAACAATTGCCCCATGTATTTTGTCAAGAAGCCAACTGCTTTTTCTTCGTGTAAAAGCTGTACTGTCCACTTGAGAAAACTCAAGGCATTCAGAATCATAATAACTATTAAACAGAACCATATCACAAAGAAAAACTTCTCCAGGAAAAGATTAATCCCCAAAACGCACTGAAGTGTGTAGATGTAGACATTGGCTAAGGCTCGGACTTTCATATCACACAAGGCTACTCGCGGAAACACGTCTTCATTCTCCCATTGACCGTGTTGGGCGTAAGTTCTGACCGCGTTTACTCCGAATTCCCAGTAATTTGTTTTCAGGAATCTAGATATAATGAAGAATTGAGATATGGAATTGATCAAGTAGAGGAATTTGATGAACAGGTAGATCAGAACCAGATTGTGTCCAGATCTCTTTCCATAGCAGAACATAAACTTGGAAACTGAATTTTCTATGGAAGCGAACTTTCCTTTCCTGAAAACATAAAAAACATGAAAATGTTACTTTTCTGAAAATATAAAGATATGAAAATATGAAAATATTCCTTTTCGGACAATTACCAGATATAATGATTTTTCTTTCCTGCAAATATAAAAACATTTAAATTTTACTTTTCTTTTCTGAAACTGCATAAACACGAAAATCGTACTTTTCAGAAATAGAATAAAATGAAATTATTCATTTTATTAAAATCAAAAGCATAACAATTTATTTTTTCTGGAAATATACAAACATGTAACTTTGTTATAGTCGAACAGCCCTGTGTCGCTGAGTCACCAGTTGCTGGTGACTGTCTGATAAACTCTCTACATTTGTTGGTCGGATACAATGGGCGATATTTGACTGTTGAGGCCATAAACAGAGTTAGTTGTGTATCAATTACATGGCGTTGCAGAACCAAACCCCCGCATGTTCTGACTGTTGTAGTTTTCCTGATCAAGTTTTACTTCATTAGTATGCCACTGCTACTGAACGGTCGGCTCCAGATACCACTGTCGACACTGTTGCAGGGCGACAAAAAACTCTCCAGCAGCTCGTACGGAACCCAGTACCTAGGCGTTTCAAAGCGCGTTCACAACGCCTAAGCCAGAGATATTTGGCTAAATTCTTCAACGAAGTCTCTCTCTGTTTGTCTCTTCTCCTCTTTCACTCTCCTGAACCATGTAGTATTGTTTTAAAGAGGCCAACATATGTTGTAACATGTCCGTACCATTAAGTTATCCATCTTTTCATCTTTGTTAAAAAAAGGTTCATAGTTGCCAATATCATGAGTGATGATTTGGCTAACTTCGCCATTTGTGATGGATTTTTTTTTTTTATGATACACCCAACATGTTTGGAAAAGATCTCATGTGCAATGTTTGTACTTTCATTTCACGCTCCGATGATGAGATCCCATTTTCAGAGCCGTGTGTGATGGTATTGATAGCTAGTGGTCTAAGCAGTCGTATATTCCTACTCTCAATTAATTTTCAGATTTAAAAAATATATATATATTAAGTTCTGGGAAGGGAATTATCCAGTCGCTCTGATGCGAGTAAGTCCAACAAGCATTCACCACACACGAGGTGATCCTATCGTCCAACAAATAGCCACACACGCGGTGATCCTATCATCCAGCAAGCAGCCACACACGCGGTGATCCTATCATCCAGCAAGCAGCCACGCACGCGGTGATCCTATCGTCCAGCAAAAAGCCACACACGCGGTGATCCTATCATCCAACAAATAGCCACACATGCGGTGATCCTATCATCCAGCAAGCAGCCATACACGCGGTGATCGTATCATCCAGCCAGCAGCCAAACACGCGGTGATCCTATCATCCAGCAAATAAGTTTGTGTTGGCCATGTTTTGAGTCGGCATAGTTGCAGCTATGTGGAACGCTGGTTGACGAGGCGTTATTAAATTCTGCAGAAAGGGCTGCGATAACTTTGAGTGGGTTTGACAGCATGGTGTTGGGATGGGGAGGTATCGGGAAGCTGATGAAATGTAGTTTGATCAACGATACTTCAATGAGTGACTGCAGCACAGTACTGGCAAGTAAAGGCGACTAGTGTGAGGTAGACAGCATGACACACCCAGTGCCGATTGGTATGTAAAATAAAGGTCTAGTCCTGTATGCCCAATATGCCTGAAGAAGTCGGAAAATGTTCTTTTTCTTCTTTCACATATTACGTTATCGTGTTCGTCTGTCCAGTGATGTCACGTGCTTAACACTCTTGACATCGTTAATAGTGACAGATCATAAGACAATGGCATGACTATTGTAATTTCTATCATAATTTTGTGGTTTTCATTTGAATCCCCTTGGTAACATGTACGATTTTATCTGCAATGACTCGCTAACTATCCGCTTTTGAATGTTTTACAGTTACCAAAATTAGTGTTAATAATAAAATAAAACAAAAACGCTAACTGGTGCTAGCATAGAGGATAATTAAATACTGTTTTACAGAATCGTCACAATTATGATGAAATAGACAATTAAACATGTTCTTGAGAATAAGGAGTTGAGATAAAGACGCTGATGTTGGATAGGTTATAAACAGAGAAAACCTAATAACAGTTAACTAGTATGTCTCTTTATTGAAACGAACAGTGACACAAATATAAAGGGAAACATAAACAAACTAGAATTAAAGACAGAAACAAAAATTACCAATATAAGGAAAGGATGGAGGTAGCAAAGATGACAAGAGACATAACAATGACGACTTGGTGTGTGTTGACTGAAGGTCTGTTCTTCAGCTAAAGACATCGTGAAGAAGACAGTTGTGTAAGAACTCACCGATGAGACATGTTGCGTGTTGTAGCCCATCTATGGATGAACTCGGCCACGTGTCCCAGCTGCTCGTCCCGCTTATCCTGATCCATTAGAGTCGTTTCTGCTGTCATTCCTGCAGACAAATTATACCCGAGGTAATACAGTATTGACCGCTTAAAGCGATCTTAGATGAGTCGAATTTATGTTGTGAAGAACAATATGTTTATCCTCAGCAGTGCTTCTTGCTTGAACTTTTCTCTGGATACGAGGTAGTCTGGTAGTTTCAGCTTCATGGCAAAGGGGTCGCCCCATCTTTGCTCCGCTCCTGTGCCAGCGAAAAACACCCAGAATGTTTATCACAGTCCCTTGAGGAAAGATTGACAGACTGCTGTCTCAGCATATCTAGCATACACTCGCATTAACGCATATGGTAGCCATCCGAAGTGCTAACACAAACAGTCCAACATTAGAAATGTAGTTCATCATTGATGATAGCAGAACTTGTCGCCAACAGATCAGCAGTTGCCCGCGCGATCAATTTTAATTCGGGTCCCGCCAGCATTGCACGACCGGCATCGCGCCATTTTCTGAATCTACAATTCACACCACGTTGGTCACAGTCGAAAAAACATTCCAAATGCAATCCGCAGCTCACAGGGTCACGCCATGCATTCAACTCAGAAGCTGGGCGACGAAACTATATCCAGTCTACAAATGGAGCAAAAATACTTCGGCCACAGTCCGGCAGAAGCAAAAAATTTGCCTCCGCTCCGAACAGCGCCGCTGTCTAGCGTCCATTTTAACCAGGAATTTCTGATAAGAAGCAAACACAATGTAGGTCCAATGACACCTGGGTTCTCCCCCAATAATTACACTTGTCATCCGAAAGACGCATTCCGAAACCAAATAATGATATGAAGAAGATTCTTCCTAAAGTAGCTGCCCTGTGGCATTGGTAGTTATGTCCATGTACAACCTTCTATTTTGTGTAATTTCATTGAGTTCCGACAGAGATGATCCTCCATGCCAGGACGCGTCAAACTGTCAAGCATCTTTCCTCTCGGTATCTCTCTGCTTTCTTTTTTCCCTTAAACTTTCCCAACGTCGTAGTGTAAATCTGTTTTCTCCTCCTCATGATATTAGGAAAGAATGTAAATTATTTTCTTATAATCTGACAATCAGTTCGTTTAGAAAGTCATTTTTTTTTCTTTCACATCAGCATTATTCTTTTTATCTGTCTAGGGTGTTCTCATCATTCTTTGATTAAATCACATCTCCGTCTTTTCCATATAATTTACACTGACTGACAATGATTCACTTCCTTTTATCAGGATATGATTTATATAGCTCTTGAGAGTTTTCTTTCCTGTCTCAGCTGGCAAATAAAGTTGCATAAAATATTCTTCACTTACCTTCTTTTAAATGTAGAAAGTACTAAATACAACAAAACAAAAACAAAAAAGCTTTGCCAGCAAAGCCGAAGACAGAAAATAAAACGATTGAACAATACACATTACCAACGAGCTTCTCGATGTTGGCTCCAGAGTACTTCTTCAGGTCTTTCCAAAGAAGTTGAGGGATGCGAAAGAGGGCAGCTAGGAAAATGAACATCATCGACGACCAGCGGTAGTAACTCACATCGTGGTAATATCTACATGGGAAACAGGTAGTTGAATGTACTAGGCTACTAGAAATAAAACTGAAGCGTTTGCATCAGCAAAACCAAGTAGGACGAAAGGAACTTTTCAGAGAGTCAGTAGACAGACCGCTATTGACCATTTTAGCCGTAAATCTAGACTACAATTGGAAGTAAGAAATTTTCTGCAATACTGACTAAATCACGCTTTGAATACCATGTCCTCTTTAAAATGTCAAGTTGCTAACCCAAGACGTTTCTTTCCTTTACTCGTACACTGTCCTTATAATTAAAAGTAAGTAAAGTAAAGGACCTTTTCCCCCGCCTTTAGGTTTATAAGACAAATAGGTGTAGACCTATATTTTATAGACCAATCGGCACAAGATGGGTGATGTGGTCTGCATCACGCCAGCCGCCTTTACTTCCCGGGACCGCACCCTGTACCCACTCAAGGTTGAGAGCCAAGGTCATTTTTGAAGGGAAAAAATGTCCGGCTTCCCCAGGGAGCGAACCCACAACCTTCCGATCCACGGCGAGCGTCTAGCCGCTCTGCCAATGCGACTCCTGTCCTTCTAATTAGCCAAAGTCAAGGATTTTTTTTTTTTTTTGTCAACGCCTGTGACCAATGAGCAAATAATGTTAGAATTACATTTCATAGACTCTCTGGTACTCGGTGGGTGATTGCTTAACATCACACTGGCTGCCTTTTGTCCCAGGAGTTTGCATGGTAACTATTTTAGGCTCGGTCAACCCGTGATCTAATGTTGAAGACAAGCGCTTGCAGTGACGCTCCATGTCTTTCATGAAATAACTGCAATGCACTCCACAGAATAACAATCACAACCTTCAGAGCGTGGGGCAAACAGCTTACCCTCTGCCACAGAATCTCATACCCCCCCCCCCCCCCCATACCCCCTTCATCCTTTTTGTGATCCAGGGTCAGTGTGTAGCAAAGACTATTGTTGTTTCTTATTTGTATAGTCTTTCATTTTGATTCATATTCTCCTGGAGCTTCCTCTAGCTTTCACATCAGCTATTTTCAGACGCAGCGCATGTGTTCTTGATTGGAAAAAATTATTGCAGAAGGCATGGTACCAGGAAGGTGGGGCGGGGGCCGACCGACACTAAGATGGGCACAGGATATAAGTGACTCCTTGAGTGTGAAAGTTCATGAGGCGGGAAAACTGGCGAGAGACCGAGTTTCTTTCAGGCAGACAATGATGAGAGGACCTGCTACATGATGATGATGCATGTGTTTCTAATTGTTTTATTGTTGCATTCTAAAAAGATGACCGAACCAGTTGCTTGTTTGTATTTCAATGAATGTTGTGCGCGGTGTTAGTACCACAGTCTGTCTAATGGTATGATTTCTCACTCTTATCTCGGCTGGTTAAATTCACAGCTTTCCTTGGACATCTTATCCTGCAGATGGTAATTATACAGAGGTTACCCTTTGATAATGTCAAAGTTTTGAGTTTGTGGCACAGTGCAGAAGCAAATATACTGTTTATAATATGTTTCTTGGTGCTAATAATTTTTGCCATTGTAGAAGATTTAAAGTTTCTTATGTAATAAATCACCACCACCGAATTTCACAAATAAGGTGCTGACAACTATTTGCTTTTTTAGACCCATTCATCGAAAGATTCCCAGAAATGCATCCATGTAATGGTTACTATCACAAATGAGGTGTGAGTTGGGATGTCCTTAGGATACTGGCTTGTTCATACGGACTCATGATTCTCTTCTCAATTTATACCTCAACTTCTAGAGGAAATTGTTCACTTCCTATGCTGATTGTCAAGGCCTCTCACACGTCTTTTGCGCCTTTCATTCCTGTACTCTAATTCATAGCAGTGACATGGACACCTCGACCACACATTGCTCTAATTGTCTTCTCTCTCTCTCTCTCTCTCTCTCTCTCTCTCTCTCTTTCTCTCTCTCTCTCTCTCTCCCCCTCTCTCTCTCTCTCTCTCTCTCTCTCTCTCTCTCTCTCTCTCTCTCTCTCTCTCTCTCTCTCTCTCTCTCTCTCTCTCTCTCTCTCTCTCTCTCTCTCTCCGTATCTCTCGCTTGAAGTATTAACGACTAAGGTATGATTTATTTGCTGGACATCAAATTGTAGAAGCACCAACTAATCGATCTGCTTTTTCCTTACCAACGGTGTCTGCATACCTTGAAACAAAGATGCAGGTGACTACACAAATGTAAACTTCTTCAGTGACTCAGCCCTCTGCCTGCATACAAAACCTGAATCCATCTGCCAGATAAGGCTCATGGAATCTACTCTTACTAACAACTCTCACCTGCTTTCCTCAGACACCGGGACAGGATCATCGAAAGGAACATTGTACATGGTATGAACCCAGCAGTAGTTGTTGGCGAACTTTCGCTGGTACTTCTCATCGTAGTTTGTGGGCAGCCAGCAGTAGATGGGTGACCCCACAAACTGTTTGGTCCCCGTGAAAATGGCTAGAAAGATCAGTAATCCATGCATTACCATGTGGTTGAGACGATCTATGCAATCATCATCACGAGCTCCTCGGTAGAATGCGAAGTTTGTTATCGCGGCGAGGGCTTTAACGATTCTGTGAAGGAAAATACATGCATAAATATTGCTTTACAACCGTATTTTTATAGTTCTGGTCGTGTGGCGTTGGCAGCCACAGCCTTGTCTCCCCAACGTGGCATGGACTACAAATAAGCAAAGTAAGTAAATGGCCACTTTCAGGCCAGTAGCTTGCCGGGTATATGATGCTATAGTCAAATTGTTAAAGACCAATCGGCACTCAGTGGGTGAGGTGGTCAAATCACACTGGCTGTATGTAATTCTCATGACATTTACAAGTACCCATTTAATCTTGTTCGACAGGACAGCCAATGTCAGTTTTAAAAAATCCGCCATGCGTGGATTTCAGCCCAAGATCTACTTGTCGGCATTGTGGCATAAAGCCACTGCACTACTGCAACTCGCTGGGATCTTGAGGGGAAAAAAAACACTTTAATATTAAATGTTTTGAAGAACAAAATGTGAACATAGTTCCCTCATGACAGATGTGATACGGGACTGTAATTATAATCGGTACGTCCGTGTGGAACTAAATCAAGGAGAACAACTAAAACTGTTCCTAAAAAAAAGCATGATGCTTCTGCAGATTAGAAGGAATTAAGGGTATGATATAATCACTAATGAGGAACTTAAGGAGAGAACTGAGCAAGTGCCAGTGAATCCAGAGCTGAAGAAAAGACTGAGACACAAGATGAAGAAGGGGAAAGATGCATGCTGAAGTCACAAATCGATTTGTTTTTTTCAGGAACGTAATGTCTGTGTCTGATTCCAGATCGAACGAAGAGTGGTAAAGCGTTTACATCGAATAAAGCTGTCACTGCTCGGCTTTGTTATTACACGCGTTCATTAGAATCAACTGCATTGCTTTCTGCTTAGCTGGTACTTCTGAAAGTCTATGCTTTGTAAGATTGGTAGTTGTGTACTAGATAGCATGATGCCTCGCTCATTTGCTAAGAGTCTAGGGTCACTCAAAGATGTAAATCTTACCGGTCACAACTCCCGCTCAACAATAACTTAGAACTCCGAACACAGATCCACCGTCAAAGTCCACATTATATTGAAATATCATACAAATGGATTGCATCACAAGATACGCTTAATACAATAATACAGTCATTCCTCCTCCTACACAGGCATGCATTCAGGACGTTGCTCCGAAGGACTTCTCCTGTGACACTATGTCCAGTGGTTGTTACGGGCAATCACTACCCAATCGCACAAATCTACTTTCGTTATTAACGTGCCTGTAGTTCTAATTACTCCTATATGTTGAGGCCACCGTCGCTAGAGACCATCCAGGCCGATGGACATCTTCGTGAAAACTATCCAGACCTCTCATCTGCGGCCTGTCACGGTATCTTGCTTGGGAATCCCTCACCCTGGAAACCTGTTCCTGAGGCAGCACCCGCCAGCAACACGAACACTATTCCGTCACCCAGCGTGACATATGGTGCACACGTCTAGCTAGCAACATCCAGACTAGAACATACATTTATACGTCCTTCTTCTCCAAAGTCGTCAACTTCCCTTTCATATTCCCACATACTGGACACAACAGCTTTTATCTGTTTAAGGTGTTCTCTACTTTCAGTCATTTTTGGCACTGGTGATCCTCCATGACTTGACATGGTGATGATGATTTTTTTATTATTATTATCATCAACGCCACCATCACCTTTTTCTCTAACTCTTTCTCTTCTTCTTCTTTTTTTCTTTCACTTTTCTTCTTCTTCTTCTTCTTCTTCTTCTTCTTCTTCTTCTTCTTCTTCTTCTTCTTCTTCTTCTTCTTCTTCTTCTTCTTCTTCTTCTTCTTCTTCTTCTTATTCTTCTTCTTATTCTTCTGCTTCTTCCTCATATCCTTCTGCTTCTTCTTCTTCTGCTTTTCCTCCTTATTCTTCTTTCTCTTCTTCTTCTTCTTCTTCTTCTTCTTCTTCTTCTTCTTCTTCTTCTTCTTCTTATTCTTCTTCTTCTTCTTTTTCTTCTTCTTTTTCTACTTCTTCTTCATCTTCTTCTTATTGGGGGAGGGTTATTGTCCCCTTTCCTTAGCTGCAGAATGAACTACCATAAACATAGACATGTCATGTCACACTTAGGTCAAGTGTTCACAGTATCACTAACCGCCCAGTATCAAGCAAATACCTGATCGTTATCAACAACTTCATCAGTGTCAACAGGCAACTTACCCAGATGGCATAATGTACGGAATTAATCTCGTAAACACCAGAAAACACCAAGTCGCAGTTAGATCCTGGCCACCCTCACAGTGTTGATACAAATGCCATTCGCAGAAATCTGGTAATGCAAATTAGAGAACATAAAAATGGGAAGGGGTGGGGGGAACTTCAGTACAATATTAAATATGCATTAGAGACGTTAATGAGTATTGTTTCAAGCATAAAATAGATGTGTACACTGCAGGGTCGCTGATCCAAATTATTATTTTAAGAATAGTAACAAAAAGGGTGGGTAGAGAGAGGAAGGGGGAAGGGGGTGGCGCTCCAGGAGCTTGATTCTAAATTGAGTTTGGTACTACTACTACTAATACCTACTACTTCCTACTGCTACTACTACTACTACTACTACTACTACTACTACTACTACTACTACTACTACTACTACTACTACTACTACTACTACTACTACTACTACTACTACTACTACTACTATGTGTTGACTGGCAAATAAATATAATTATATTTTTAAATTAATAAAACATGTATAAACTTGAAACCTTTTTCTTTTAAACACCTACACTGTCCCTTTACTTTTCAACATAATTTCTACCAACATTGATGATGCACTTGTCCCATCGTTTTATCTGTCTTTCCAAACCTGCTGCATAGAACTGCGTGATGTGTTTTCGAAACCATATTATTACTTCACATTCATTTTCAGCAAAGGTAGGTAGGTTTTCAGCGGACACCCTACCCCCCCCCCCCCTACCCCAAGGTTGAAATCACCAGGGCCTAAGTCAGGACTGTAAGGTGGATGTTCCAGAAGTTCATACCCTAGATGGTTAAATTCCTCCTGAGTTAGCCAAGCCGAAAGTGATCTGACAATGCCATAAAGGAGCAGCACTCCTCTAGTCAGCTGGCCTGTACGTTTTCTTTGAACTGCATCATGAAGCATCGATTGAACTTTTAACCTTGAATCTTTAAACAAAAGGAGAAGAAGGATGTCTTTGCAGTGAAGCAGGCTTTGATTCGGGCTGGTAGTGGTGCATCCATGATTTATCACCAGTAATAATCCTATTCAGCATGTCTTCTCTTTCGTCTGCGTATCGACAGAGATGCTGCAAAGGCAGGTCTATTCGGTTCATTTTGTGTTCGTCCTTCAATTGTCTGGGTGCCCACCTTAAGCACACTTTCTTAAATTTCAAGCGATTATGCATTTTATTGCATGCTTAACCATGTCAGCACCCTATGGCAGCTGCTACAGAGTCAACCGTTACTCGTCTGTCTCCTTTAATCATCTCCTTCACCCGCTGCGTATATTGCAATCTCAACAGGACGACAAGATCGGACTTCATCAACAATCGTCGAGTGTCCTTGAGAAAAATGCTTTACTCACCTGTGCACCGTTTAACAGGATAAACATTTTTCAGCATAAACAGGGAGCATTTCCTTATAAATTTCCTTTGTTGGCAGCACTTTTGCCACAAAAATAAACCCACAACAGCACGTTATTTTTTGAGGGTACAATCCCTAAGTACCGTCGCCATTTTGTTTCTGTGTTGTTCATGCGTACACGACACCTAGTGTCACTTAACGAACAGAGACATAAAGTCCAATGTTGTTGTCACCTTATGACACCTTTAGAAACCATCAACTTCATTTTCCTGCCATCTCATAACCATTTGTGACTTACTTATTGACTTCCTGTCTTATTTTTGCTCTTGTGAGGTCTCCCATAAATTTAGCAATGATGCGCTTTACACAGACCATGTGGAAGGTATTTAGTCTTTGTTCTTGAGGAGCATAAAGAGTCCAGGTTTCGCTACCGTACAGTAGTGTGCTCAAGACATAAGACTCGTGAACTTTCATTTTGATATTATCAGTCAGCTTTTCGTTTGACCAGGACTCTCTTAGTAAGATTTGAAAACACTCCAGTTTATGTTTAAAGGTTTAGGCTTTTTCTATACAATTTTTTATCTTTGCATGTAGCTAATGATGACCTGAGATTCGTGAGCCTGGATCCACAAACTCGTGTACAGCTGATGGTCATAAATACTAATATTTTGTGGGTTTCCTACATTCATTGCCACCAACTGCGTTTTGTAAAACTGGACCAAACAGTAGGGTTATACTGGACCAAACATTGAATAATTATGTACCAAACAGTGGGACGATACTGGTCAAAACAGTGGGACGATACTGGTCAAAACAGTAGGGTTAAACTGGACCAAACAGTGGGATACTATTATACCAAACAGTCAGATAATACTGGACCAAACATTGAATAATAATGTACCAAACAGTGGGACGATACTGGTCAAAACAGTAGGGTTATACTGGACCAAACAGTGGGATACTATTATACCAAACAGTCAGATAATACTGGACCAAACAGTAAGATAATACTAGACCAAAAAGTAGAATAAGACTGGACCAAACAGTGGGATACTATTATACCAAACAGTAAGATAATACTGGACCAAACAGTGGGGTACTATTATACCAAACAGTAAGATAATACTAGACCAGACAGAGGGATACTATTACACCAAACAGTAAGATAATACTGGACCAAACAGTGGGATACTAATATACCAAACAGTAAGATAATACTGGACCAAACAGTTAGATAATACTAGACCAAAAAGTAGAATAAGACTGGACCAAACAGTGGGATACTATTATACCAAACATTAAGATAATACTGGACCAAACAGTGGGATACTATTACACCAAACATTAAGATAATACTGGACCAAACAGTAGGATACTAATATACCAAACAGTAAGATAATACTAAACCAAACAGTTAGATAATACTAGACCAAAAAGTAGAATAAGACTGGACCAAACAGTGGGATTATACTAGACCAAAAGGTAGGATAATACTGGACCAAACAGTGGAACAGTAGTAGAACGTCTGCAGCTAAGGCAAAACCTGCTGTGACAATACGCTCGGTGACTCCAGAATGTCTTTCCTCAACCTACTTTTATTTCTTTGTATTTTGAAAGTATACAGGAAAACAGGGATTTGGATACATCCTTAATCTAAGTAGGCGAAATAAACAAGCATTTAATTCTCCTTGACTGTTGGTCATATCAAACACTAAAACTTTTTCCCAGATGTTAAGTGTTAAGGTACAAAGATAAGACTGACCAAGCAGACTTACTGACTGGAGATTTGCACACCATTTGTTGGTGTCAGATAGTTATTCCCCCTGCCAGATCTTCAGGAACAGATAACAAGGGCTAATTGCCATTATCTCCCCCTGAGGTTACCTAAACTGGAGTGCCGGTCAGATCGTCACTATTGACACAGTGAGCGGAAAGTGTTGGCAGAAGAATTGACAAAGTCGGATTTTATTGTGATGACAGGTGAAGTAGACTGGAGGTGTGACTAGGCCTATTAGCTGGGACCAGCTTAATTGAACCTGTAGAATGTGAGCGTGGGAATTCAAACAATTGTTGTACAGTCACTGACTGACAGTGAATATACACCCACAGGGAGGAGCTGTGATATCCCTGAATGAGAATGATTTTAGGCGTAATGTAGGAGGAGCTTGATAAAAGTTATAAAGGGGTGAACTGAAGGTCTGGTAAATGAGATCCTGTCGAGCACATGCCATCTGTTGGGCTTAACCTAAGCTTGAGACAGAACTTTTGGCATTGTGGTTTCATTTTTCCAGGTAAGATCGAAATTAGTTTCAAAACCTTTATTTTATTTATGATAGAGATCTAACTGTCTTTTTGCTCAAGTGTGTGTCTTCATCACTTTGTAATACTCCTAGGCGGACATTTCTTCATTCTCGTAGGGCACTGTCACATTGCTTTATATCCTAACTTATAGTGTCATGAATGTTTTTTCGTGCACGTGTGTTTCAATGTTGTAAAACCTAAATGTTGTTGTTGCCATTGAAATTTAATTAACTATCATGTTTTTGAAATCACAAGCGTGAAGATAACTTTGGCAATCTTTTCACGTGTGGTTAATGTGAATCTGTATTACATATAGCTTACACACTGAAATGTGTTTAACTCTCGGGAGGCTAATGCGGAGATTGATCCCGGAGAGTAAATCCACGAGATTTGTTATTTGATTCGCCCCAGAACTATTGTTAGCATTCTGGGCGCGTCGATTGTTCCAAGCATAGATTCCAGAACTGGTTCTGTCTGACTGATTGTCATTTTGAGTCTGTACGAGAGATGGCACCTGACGTAGAAGACTTGACTATCATTACAGGACGTGTAGAGGAAGGCAGAAGATGTAACAGTTGGAATGTGAGACATAAGCCCTTCCAAATTGGACAGGAGTGAATGTGAGCATGAGGGAGAGATGAAATGTTTTATTTAAATAAACATGCTTGATGTTAGTATAATATACATGCTTAGTGTACACCTAGAGCAGATACTACAAATATGCGCTTGTTTCTTCATTCTCCAGTTCCCACATTGGGCAGGGACTAGTAGGCATCCATTATTTGCCGACCGTCGAGTGTAACGACCTGCAGAAAGCAGTGAGGACGACAAACTGGAAAAGATAGGCAGGGTCTCAAGCCGAGAACTGTCCAAAGGTTGTTACTTTCCAATACCTTTATGAAATCATCATTCACATAACCTAAACTCTACTAGCCTAAACAAGTTCATTTTAATTTCGATTTATTAAATAAATCTCTTTGATGTTGTTACACAGAGTTAAGTAAATTGTGTACTTAGGTTCAAGTGTCTTTGTGCATATTAGTTTACTTCAGCTAACAAATATTTAAATCACTTGATGGGGGCTTTTTAGCAATGCCAGGAGAGGAGACCAGTCGCAGGGGTTAACTGAGCACCTGGATTATACCACAGTGGGTTTATCCAGATATCTATCTATCCCTTCTCCTTCTCCTGTGGATACAAGTACAGCAACTTTCATTTCATGGAACGAGCCACTCGCTGTTTTCTTGGCTATCCAGGACTGTCTAGGATCAACATAGCTTAGATAATAGTCCAGTTTCTCACGTGGGTGGGCATTGTTAAGGATCAAACCCACACCCTCATTATATCAGTGTATTTACCCACGTGGGCGCGCGACAATTTGGGATCCCGTCTCGGGGTTTATAACATCATGTAACAATTGTGTCGCTCTCTAGAATTAAAACCTGACACAAGTGGCGTCCCGCCAGTGATCAAACCCGGCAGACCCTAGACTAACGAAAAAGAAGTTTAATTTCATAGATTTCATTTTAACTCTTCATCCAGTTCTTAGACTAAAATTATACTTAGTAATTGGTAACTGGGAAGATTAGAATTATAATAACTGTAAAAGTATTTAATTGATGAAATCATATGAGTTAACTGTCTATCATTGAACATTTCATGAACATTGATCAATGTTTAATCTATAGTGCTTAGTTAGAGTTGATGAATTGATGATTTTTTTTTGCTTGCATATTTCATTTGATATAGATTGTAGAACATATTACATTCTGACATCATATCATTGAGATTAATAATTAGTGACTGAGTGTAACATCGCTTTGATCATTGATAGGCTTGTCTTTTTGCTGCTATAGTATTCTATAGGCTGTTATTCTGGTAGGCTGCTTTGCATCATATACATCTTTGTGCGGCTGTCATTGTCTACGCTGGTGCCCAGTTCACTGTAGTTTGCTCTGATATATCCTTCTTATCCTGACTCGAGGAAGTATCATATTTATCTCTAGATAGAATGGACTTACGTACCGAGTACCAAAAAGATGTAAGAAAATTCGGGATAGCTGAGGGTAGAGTAGGGGCACAGTTAGAAACATATATTAAATGCCAGATGGATACTTTTGATTATATGGTTGCCCGTAATGCTGCAGAGAAAAAGCGACAGTTGGAGCTAGAAGAATATAATAGGCAGGAACAGCTTAGGAAAGAAGAGTATGAAAGAGAGGAACAGCTAAGGAAAGTAGAGTATGAAAGAGACATACAGCATATAAGAGAAGAATTAGAAAGAGAGATAGAGTGTATTCAGGAAGGATTTGCTGAAAAGGATGCGGCGTAAGAGTGATGAAATTCATCGAAAACTGCTACTTGAGAGGGCAGAAAAAGATAGGATAAAACAGCAAGCAGAAAACATTAGCGTTGAGGAAACTGCGAGTATATGCGAGGAAAAACCATTACCTCAGGCTGAAACTCAAGCAGGTATGGTGGGGGCCCACTATATAGACACTGTGGTGTGCACTCCTTGGCCAACTTCAACAGCTAAGGAAGAAAACATAAAAACCGGAGGACAGTATCTCACACCTCTTATTCCTACAGAGAAAAGAGGCAACAAGGAGAACTCTTCTTTAAGGATAACCAGATCTACATTGCTGGACCCCTTAACTTCCATTCTTAAGCCTAAAAGGAAAAGATGGAACAAGAAGCAGAAATCTTCTAAAGGGACCAGATCTACATTGTTGGAACCCCTTACTCCCATTACCTCAGACGAGATAAATGAGAGCGAACCTGACAGTAGTGACAAGCGTGATAACGGTTGTAACCGTATACATAGCGGTTCGACTGCCACACCAGACATTAATGAGGACGAGGACAAAGACTTACCCAACTCCCATATCCCCTTTGGTCCCTTTATGCAAGAAGAGGAATTAAAGCAGACTGATGTAGGGAATAACGCTGAACCTGTGTCCCCTATTTCCTTGGATGCGGCCGCATGCCTAATGGAATGTGTTAGTTCTGACTTTACACCCGAAGGAGTTGACTGCGATGGCGGCAACACACCTCCTGATTTGCTTTCACTGGACTGTGCATATGAAAGCCAGACCAAGGTGAGAATAGCAGATGAGGAGGAGAGTTCTCTGGACGTCTTGACGATCTTAGAGACTCGACATAAACAGGACAATTCTGCTAGGCCTGTTGCACGTCGATAATGGACAGACAGAAGTGTTTGCCATTATCGAAGAAGAAAAAATATTTTCGTGAGCAGGGAGACAACTTGTCTCTGCTGCCTTGTACAGCTGGGGCGACAGGGATACTTCTGATGAAGGACCCTGAAGCAGAACAAGCCATGAATAGTAGGGAACCCCAACATTCTGGTCTTGTAGTACTCTTTGCTTCGAAGGAAGTGACAGGGGTATCTCAGCTGATGGTGGAAACTTCATTGCGAAGAAATCCCACCTTACAGTCTACAGGAAACCCTGAGTTTTTTACTGATTTGACTGTATACCCTGACTTGATTTCGTGCTCTGACTCTGGACTGATCTTTGTTAAAGACAATTCCACCCTGACAATTTGGCAAGGTAAAGACAGAATGCACCGAAGAGGCAACAAATGGACACTCTTCAGAGAAATTGTTAGTGGTAAGTGGCACTCACTTCGTGGGATCACGATGAGTGAAGATATCCCTCGTTTTAAGAGGAGATTTGTAACAGATTTTTCAAGAATCTGTGGACGGAGGAAAAGAGGATCCAACCTGAATGCAACTAATCCTTTTAGTAGAACACTTCAGGCTCTCCCTCGGCAGATAGGGCGCGGCGAAGTGAGGAAACGCACAGAGGTTGTCAGTCAACGGCGCAGAGGAGTCCCGTTGACAAAGCGTGGATCTTTAATTATCCGATGGAAGGAGGAACCTCCGGACAAAGGGACATTACCGAGCGACTGCTTGGAATACCCGCTCATTACCAGGATCAATGACAGTATTGAATTATCCTGGAAAGGACACGGAATGTCTGCAGACGAGTGCAGATCTTCCCACTGCCATAAAGAATACTGGAAACAGAAAACTTATGGGCAGTTATGCAAAGAAGGACTTGAAATTCTTGGAAGCCACAGAGGTGGCTGCTTCAAGAAAAGAAAAAATAGCTAGCGGTCAGGGTGACCGAACTTAAGGGGGAAGGCTATGTGACAATACGCTCGGTGACTCCAGAATGTCTTTCCTCAACCTACTTTTATTTCTTTGTATTTTGAAAGTATACAGGAAAATAGGGATTTGGATACATCCTTAATCTAAGTAGGCGAAATAAACAAGCATTTAATTCTCCTTGACTGTTGGTTATATCAAACACTAAAACTTTTTCCCAGATGTTAAGTGTTAAGGTACAGAGATAAGACTGACCAAGCAGACTTACTGACTGGAGATTTGCACACCATTTGTTGGTGTCAGATAGTTATTCCCCCTGCCAGATCTTCAGGAACAGATAACAAGGGCTAATTGCCATTATCTCCCCCTGAGGTTACCTAAACTGGAGTGCCGGTCAGATCGTCACTATTGACACAGTGAGCGGAAAAGTGTTGGAGAAGACTTGACAAAGTCGGATTTTATTGTGATGACAGGTGAAGTAGACTGGAGGTGTGACTAGGCCTATTAGCTGGGACCAGCTTAATTGAACCTGTAGAATGTGAGACGGGACCAGGGGATTCAAACAATTGTTGTACAGTCACTGACTGACAGTGAATATACACCCACAGGGAGGAGCTGTGATATCCCTGAATGAGAATGATTTTAGGCGTAATGTAGGAGGAGCTTGATAAAAGTTATAAAGGGGTGAACTAAAAGTCTGGTAAATGAGATCCTGTCGAGCACATGCCATCTGTTGGGCTTAACCTAAGCTTGAGACAGAACTTTTGGCATTGTGGTTTCATTTTTCCAGGTAAGATCGAAATTAGTTTCAAAACCTTTATTTTATTTATGATAGAGATCTAACTGTCTTTTTGCTCAAGTGTGTGTCTTCATCACTTTGTAATACTCCTAGGCGGACATTTCTTCATTCTCGTAGGGCACTGTCACATTGCTTTATATCCTAACTTATAGTATCATGAATGTTTTTTCGTGCACGTGTGTTTCAATGTTGTAAAACCTAAATGTTGTTGTTGCCATTGAAATTTAATTAACTATCATGTTTTTGAAATCACAAGCGTGAAGATAACTTTGGCAATCTTTTCACGTGTGGTTAATGTGAATCTGTATTACATACAGCTTACACACTGAAATGTGTTTAACTCTCGGGAGGCTAATGCGGAGATTGATCCCGGAGAGTAAATCCACGAGATTTGTTATTTGATTCGCCCCAGAACTATTGTTAGCATTCTGGGCGCGTCGATTGTTCCAAGCATAGATTCCAGAACTGGTTCTGTCTGACTGATTGTCATTTTGAGTCTGTACGAGAGATGGCACCTGACGTAGAAGACTTGACTATCATTACAGGACGTGTAGAGGAAGGCAGAAGATGTAACAGTTGGAATGTGAGACATAAGCCCTTCCAAATTGGACAGGAGTGAATGTGAGCATGAGGGAGAGATGAAATGTTTTATTTAAATAAACATGCTTGATGTTAGTATAATATACATGCTTAGTGTACATCTAGAGCAGATACTACAAATATGCGCTTGTTTCTTCATTCTCCAGTTCCCACATTGGGAAGGGACTAGTAGGCATCCATTATTTGCCGACCGTCGAGTGTAACGACCTGCAGAAAGCAGTGAGGACGACAAACTGGAAAAGATAGGCAGGGTCTCAAGCCGAGAACTGTCCAAAGGTTGTTACTTTCCAATACCTTTATGAAATCATCATTCACATAACCTAAACTCTACTAGCCTAAACAAGTTCATTTTAATTTCGATTTATTAAATAAATCTTTTTGATGTTGTTACACAGAGTTAAGTAAATTGTGTACTTAGGTTCAAGTGTCTTTGTGCATATTAGTTTACTTCAGCTAACAAATATTTAAATCACTTGATGGGGGCTTTTTAGCAATGCCAGGAGAGGAGACCAGTCGCAGGGGTTAACTGAGCACCTGGATTATACCACAGTGGGTTTATCCAGATATCTATCTATCCCTTCTCCTTCTCCTGTGGATACAAGTACAGCAACTTTCATTTCATGGAACGAGCCACTCGCTGTTTTCTTGGCTATCCAGGACTGTCTAGGATCAACATAGCTTAGATAATAGTCCAGTTTCTCACGTGGGTGGGCATTGTTAAGGATCAAACCCACACCCTCACTATATCAGTGTATTTACCCACGTGGGCGCGCGACACCTGCCTATCTATTAGATATTTAATTGCCAATAACTCAACACAACCTGGGGCAAGGATTAAGATAACTTCATGCACAGTGGAGCTTCGCAATGACTCAGTCCACTGTCTGCAAACAGAGCCTGCCTCGATCTAGACCTATTATGTGAATCGCTATCTATTCCTTGCTGGTTTGCCTACAGCATCTCCCTCCAGTATATTTTTTATACGAGAGTTACCTTTTTTTTCCTTCTCAAAGTCCATGCCGTGTGGCGTTGGTAGTCGTGACAGTCAACAACCTTCTGTCACGTGTACTTGCAAACAATTCTGATACAGATTATCCTCCATGCCATGATGTCAAAACTGGCCAGAATCTTTTGTATCGGTCTCCCTCTGCCTCTTTGCATCTGCAACTTTTCTTCGATCGCGATGCACTCCAGCTTTCTCCTTTTCATCACATGACCAAAAAATGTATATTGTCTCATTCTGATGTGGGCAATCAGTTCTTCTCGTGAGTCAGTTTCTTTCCAGAAATGTACATTACTTTTTTTATTTATCCAGGGTATTCTCATCATTCGTCTATAATACCACACCTTCGAACCATCCAAATAATTTGTAACCAGTCTACCAACTGTCCACGATAGGATTTATATATAATTATCTTTCTCGTCTCAACTGATAAAGAAGGACTGCAAGAACTATTTTTCATTTTGTAAAATGCTCCTGTTTTTGTCCTCCCGGGTAAATCATTCTATAATCATCTGAATATATTTTCCCCTGCTCCAAAATGTCTTTTTCCACATAATCCCGAAATGTTTATATTCATTCTTTTCATTTCACTCTTGATGTTTTTCCATTGTACATGCTTGCATACGTGTTCTCATATTCCGCTTTCTAATGAATAATTGATGAACAGCAACAACAACGAATAAATTACAGGAGATTTGTAAGAGTAATCTAATAACTATATTACTCTACCTTTGTCCAGCTGCAGATAGTGTAGTTAGATAGCCAACTAGTAGATAACTATGTCTGAATGACTATCTCGCTCAAACGTACCATCCCATTGACGATCAGTTTAATCAAAAGACCGTTATTCCTTTGAATAATATTAAAGCATAATTGTTGCTAACATAAAGACACAACCATCACGCCTTGTGTGTTGACATATGCGTCAATTGTTTTAACAGTCTTATCTGTCAGAGCAATAAGGTACCAATTGTTGTGTACTTTTACAGCAATTAACATTGTGTTGTGCTTATCTTCGGGTAGCATAATTACCATCTTGATGACTTATTTAACTCCCGGTGACACATGAGAATGTGTACCGAGGAAACAAAACCGACAAGACGCTCACTTGTGGATGGGAAGGACGTGGGTTCAGGTCAAACTTGTTTTCAAAAATGACCTCAGCATCTAGCACGATCCAGCCTTGAGGGGGTGCCAGGTCAAGTCCTGGTGGTAAATTGAGGTCCTGGCGGATCCAGTTGACCTTGGCTCCCAGCCTTGAGGGGGTGCTAGGTCAAGTCCTGGTGGTGAACTCGGGTCCTGGCGGATCCAGTTGACCTTGGCTCCCAGCCTTGAGGGGGTGCCAGTTCAAGTCCTGGTGGTGAATTCGGGTCCTGGCGGATCCAGTTGACCGTGGTTCCCAGCCTTGAGGGGGTGCCAGGTCAAGTCCTGGTGGTGAATTCGGGTCCTGGCGGATCCAGTTGACCTTGGCTCCCAGCCTTGAGGGGGTGCCAGGTCAAGTCCTGGTGGTGAATTGGGGTCCTGGCGTATCCAGTTGACCTTGGCTCCCAGCCTTGAGGGGGTGCCAGGTCAAGTCCTGGTGGTGAATTCGGGTCCTGGCGGATCCAGTTGACCTTGGCTCCCAGCCTTGAGGGGGTGCCAGGTCAAGTCCTGGTGGTGAATTGGGGTCCTGGCGTATCCAGTTGACCTTGGCTCCCAGCCTTGAGGGGGTGCCAGGTCAAGTCCTGGTGGTGAATTCGGGTCCTGGCGGATCCAGTTGACTTTGGCTCCCAGCCTTGAGGGGGTGTCAGGTCAAGTCCTGGTGGTAAATTGGGGTCCTGGCGGATCCAGTTGACCTTGGCTCCCAGCCTTGAGGGGGGGGGGGCAGGTCAAGTCCTGGTGGTGAATTCGGGTCCTGGCGGATCCAGTTGACCTTGGCTCCCAGCCTTGAGGGGGTGCCAGGTCAAGTCCTGGTCGTGAATTTGGGTCCTGGCGGATCCAGTTGACCTTGGCTCCCAGCCTTGAGGAGGTGCCAGGTCAAGTCCTGGTGGTGAATTCGGGTCCTGGCGGATCCAGTTGACCCTGGCTCCCAGCCTTGAGGGGGTACCAGGTATAGTCTTGGGAAGTAAATACTGCCGACGTGATGCTGACCATATCATCTACCGAGTGCCGATTGGTTTATAAAATATAGGTCTAGCTCTGTATGCCCAATATGCCTAAAGATGTGGAAGAAGGTCCTTTACTTTGCCTACTTGACCACAACATGAAAGCTTAGTGTTCTTAACTGCTGGGAAAATTATAGCTGTGTGTGCTAAAGGCAGTAGTTCCTAAATATTTTGACGTTACCCTATGTTTTACAAGTTAATGGTGTTGAGAAGTAATGATATGGGGCGGACGAAAGGCAGTAAAAGCAGGGGCATTTAAAGTTAGAGAGTTAGCTAAACAATTGCGCAATGTCAATGCAATGGAATTAAATTTTTAAAAGGTTAAAACTTACCTTAAAAGGCAATTTATTCTCAGTTACAACCAGTACATACGATATTGTCAAATTTTCTTTAAAGTTCTTCAAAAATTCAGTAAGTCTAACAGTTTACAGTGTAATAAACATATTTTACATTGTGAATGAGAGCAACAATAACGTTCATAACATAAAGAGTAAACGTTTAATGAGACGTATGTGGTCGCATTGTTGTGCACCGTTTTGCTTATTGCAGGTTGGGTTGTTGATAAATGCAGACGAATGTCGATTACCATATTTCAGTGGCTTCTTTTTTGTTTTGGTAGCTATAGAATCCCGCTTTTACAGAGATCTGTCGGCGAGAACGGCAGCAATCATAATTATGCTTTCTAAGTCTAGATTTTGAGTTAAGCTTGTAAATGCAGCTTAAAACCAGGTAGATTAGTTTTTAAAAGCACTTTTTACTTAGCTGTGAGATGTCAAATTTATGTGGAGCTGTTACTGTGTTGAGTTTAAGCTGAGCGGTGTTTTAATTCACGTTGAACATATTCAGTTCCAACTGAAAGTTGGAAAACACATTATCTTAAGCTGTTGGGAAGTCATATATAACAGCAACATAGATTTGTATACACCCTCAACAAATACCTTGTACAAAAATGATATCAGCTCAAAATTAATATTTATTGACGACTATTTTTATGGTTTGTCCACAGACAGACACCTTTTTTTAATGATACATTTTGATATGTTTGGCTAAATCATTTATGCCTTTCGGACTTTAATTAGAAATGACATGTGTTCATCACTCAGCCTCATTCTCATTAAAGCTTTCGTTCATTTCATGAGGGGAAAAAAACTGTTCACAAACATTAGCAGAACAAAACATTGAGATAATCATTGCGGTCAGCTTTCTGAAGCTCTTTCAAAGGTTTCAGGAAAGTGTGATAAGAAACCAGGTGTTAGTTCTTCATGATATTTTGCTCTGTGAAGAATCTGAATGCATTTATGAAAGTTTCACCTACAGGCTTTCTTCTGTGCTGGCAACATCAAAGGTGAACTGTGCTGAGAAATAATACAAAGTACCGCTGGTTCCAAAGATGAGAAATCAAGATAAGGAATCATGAAATAAGTCCAGAAAATGCATATCTTGCTGTGACTGAAGTGACTTTTCCAATCCCGGGATTTTAAAAACAGGTCTGTTGCTGTCTCATGTTGGTCTTCAGTTCATTGAGTCTTGAGACACGCATTGGGCTTTCATGTTTATCGTAAGGTAGATTGTTCGTTTCATAAAGGTTTTTTTAAGGTGTACGTTTTGGCTTTGCTGTTCTGGTATTGCAAATGAAACAAAGTATCTTTTCCATTCACAATCTTCTTCTGCTTTTTTTTTTTTTTTTTTTGGAAGAGATCTCTGGAACGAGTCCCTCTGTTCTCTTTGTATAAAGCACTTTCCAGTGTCTATGGTATTTATGCGGTCCGTCTTCCGTGCAGTCGACCTCTGGCTCTATTACTGTTGTATCCGTATAACATTGCCAATCTTGTTACATGGCAAACTATTTTATGTTTTCTACCTATACAGTTCAGTATTAGTTCTGTGCCGGCTCTCCTTCTGGTATCATTATTCCTATGTCAATCTTTTTCGTTACACCTAGCATAGTAGGTAAACATGTCATTTCTGTCGTGACTATTTTTCTTCTGTCTTCTGAAGACAGTCCCCATGTCTGACATTGATAGCACAGCGTTGGTAAGATTATTGTGTTGAACAGTGTTCTCTTAGTGTTCACATTCACATGTTTAACAGCCATGATCAGAGATGCTGGATCAACCATTGTGTGTACTGCATATGTAATGAAACAGGACTGACAGGTGAAGAGTGTGGATGGCAGGAGACTTCGATTCTGTACTTGATAAATGTCATCATCTCTTTTTAGACAGTGCTAGCCAGTAGTAGACATTGACTGGACCAGATTAAATTTGACATTTGTATAAGCAATATAAATGGATATCTACTAGTTACCAACTGGGTGCATTCAGAATGTCATCTATGTCTTAGATATGAAAAACCCCTAGCAACCAGCTAGCACACAGCGGAGACAATATCCCAATGGGTTTTATTGCATCTTTGCTGGATTTCTTTATTAATTCTTCCGTCTTCTGGAGAGAAAAAAAAAGCTCCCCAGGTGTGTAACATCCTTCGCTTGCTTGAACTGGTGTTCGTCAATTTACCGTTGTGCAAAAATGCTATAATTCCAATTTTTCTTGAAACACTTGCCCGTGTTTATTAGGTTTCGTTCTCCTTTTAATTGGAAGAGCACCAACAATTTTAAAGATTTTGTGCAATCTGAACATTACACACACACACAAAATGATGACAAATAAAACCATTAGTTTAAAAACAACTGTAATAAAAATGTTCAAAGCTTATGAATCTTTTGTGATGCTTGAAAATGTCCGCATGTTTGACATATACCTGGTGTAGCATATAATAAGGCGCGCATCTAATGCCTCTTCTAAGAGCAGAAGAAGTAATTGTAATAGTAGTCGTAGTATTAGTAGCAGTAGTAACAGTAGTCGTCTAAGTCGATGCGAACGCTTCGTAGTTCCGGGATGCCAGGTTCGATCCCAGCTGCAGGCCATGCGCCTTGCGTTGGTTTCGACAGTCGTATCAGGGAGCCGACCGTCCAGTTGGCAATAGCAAACTAATGGACGTAAACTGCCTAGAGAAACCACACAACAGCCAGGGGCTGCTGGGTTGGTTCTGCAACGGGCTGTAAAGGATACGCAACTAACCAGTAACAGTAGTAGTAGTATTAGAAGCAGCAGCGTTAATATTAACAGTTTTACTAGCAGTATTAGTAGTACTGCTAGCCGTAAAGCTACTACAAGTAGCAGACGTATTGATAATAGCAGTAGGAGTAGTGTAGTAGTAGCAGTTGCAGTAGCCATAGTAGTCGTAGAAGCAGCAGCAGCAGCCGTAGTAGTTGTGGTGATGATAGTCGTGGTGTTGGTAGTAGTAGTAATCAGATATGAGAAGGACAGAAAAATAACAACACGCATATTTTTATTCTCATACATATCTTTTAGAATATGAGACGTTTTACCATGACTGTAATTTAATTTAATTTCTTTGAGGCCTGATAACAGAGTAAGTACTCATGTAAGTAGGGTGGGTTGAGTTGTGTTAAGTCTATTCAAGAGCCGACATCACAGCACTCAGGGCATTCCCATAAGCGCTGCCTCCCCATCATCAGCAGCCAGGGCAGAGTTCCAATACCAATAGTCTCTATATACATCCGTCTTGCCTTTCCTCTAAGCGTCGAGTATCTGTCGACCCCTCATCACTCCCTGCCGCTGCACCAATCTCACAAGTAAGTGTGTGAGTGAGATTCAATTCCACCACGACCGCACACTGTGACGCACAGACAATGCATCAATACTTGGAACCATTTGAGGCCGTCGATTTTTATGTTGTCTAGTGTGTTCTTCTATCTTTCTACTTCTTTCTATGAGTGCCGTTCACAATACTTTCTGTTACTTGATTAATTCATAATATTTAACGGCCTCAAATGGTTCCCCCCTCTGTTTATTTATAGGAATGACGTATACACACCTGAACCTACCAGTCAAATACCTTTCTTAAATGTTTGTGTATTCTAGACAAAGCAATAAGGTCTTACTGTGTTCGTAAATTGTTGCTGTGATTGTTATTCCACATTTGCTTCGTTAATATAAATTTATGTAACCTATGGTGCCATTTTCAATGGGTCGAAATGAATTCTGTCCGTATTCCATAGTCGTGGATTTCAAGCTGTACGATAGACATGGCCAATGAGACACCTTTTTCTGGGGGTGCCTAGTTGACCATGTATCTTAGTGCACTTGTATTCATGGCGAGGCGCAGACGCCGTCTGGAGGTGACAGGTTCAATTCCCGGCACGGTAACTATAGCTTTCGATTTTTATGTTGTCTAGTGTGTTCTTCTATCTTTCTACTTCTTTCTATGAGTGCCGTTCACAATACTTTCTGTTACTTGATTAAATCAATACTTGGATGACAATTTCCCAGGTCATATCCCAGAAACCCTTTCAGTCGAAAGGTTATATTACGTTCGTATATGACTGTTACGACCTAGCCTAAAGTAAAGTCGGTGTTTGGCTGTGAACAGAAATAAAATGTCCCATGTCGGGACGAGTGTGTCACAATCATGTATACAACCACACAAAAATGCTACAGGAGTGAACACAGGAAAGTTGTATTACCATTTATTTACTAAAACCCCGATAACAAACATATTGGCTAAGGAAGAAAACAAAAGCTAAAGCAATTGCTGCAATATTACTATATTTTTAATGGAAAAAAAAAGTAAAAATAAATTGACCCTTTTCACTTCAGTCGCGCATAAGGCACAAGACGTTAGACTCGTATTTTTATAGATCAATCGGTTCTAGATGGGTGATGTAGTCACCATCGTATCGACTGCCTTTACTTGCCAAGATATTACGTGGTACCTATTTTGGGCTGCTTATAACTGGCAGCCCCAAGGTCAATTTTAAAACAGAAATCCGTCTTGATGGGTATGAGAAATCAAACCCTTATATCCTACAGGCAAGTGTTCGGCCACTTAGACAGCGATCCCTATATATACAGTCAGTTAATTACTGGTACCATCGAAATTTTAACTCTTCGCTTGCTGCTGAAGATGGGGACGGAGCGCTTATGGGCGTGTCCCAAATGTTATGATGTCGATTCTCAGTTCAACATTGAACATTCAATCACAAAGACGATTAAATAAAATGAGTGAATAACATTCAACTCCACCAGGACCGCATCACGAGGGATAAACACCCGGTGACTCAAAGTGCCATTATTCCTATGAGAATCACCCGGGTACTAGCGCCAGAAATCCCGTTCTACCTTTAGGTTATATTAAGATACCCTACCACAGCCGGAATGGGGCTTTAAATTAACAACCCCCCCCCCCCCCCACCCCACCCCAAAAAATGTCCCAAATATTGGGGCGATTCTCTCATTAAACAAAAGGAAAAGGAGGCTGTACATCTAAGAGCCGTCTTAACAGCATAATGGGCCCCTACGCAAACCAGCGGGTTGAGGCTCCTACGACAACCACTCCCAGAAATGCAGTTTTTATTTCTGGGTATCCATTTGACATACACGGAAAAACATGAACCCGTGTGCTTGTGGGGTGGGGGTGGGGGGGTGGGGGCACCCAGACCAGGTGCCCACTAGGTCCTTTCGTTACGACTGCACTGGAATTCTTATTCTGGGTTTCGAAAAAGAAACGGGTCCACTTCCTGTACACTGTCTTACTCGTGCAACGACATTCTAGGCAAAACCTCTCTACGGTGAAGCAAAAGTTGAGGTTTTCTGACAGGATTGTGACAAGCTAAGTGATTTTTAAATATTATTGTTTGTGTTTGTACCATTTTCCGTGTGTACTAAGTGCTGATGAAGGTGTTCAAGTCTCGAGCTCTTTGTCATAACTGTATTATCGTTATCATATGTTTGGTGTAAAATCCTCTTACTTGCACAAAGAAAACATTGGGGTACGGTACAGAGATGGGCCACGACCTCTTAAATATTCTTGGGTCTGCAAGGAACGCTTTGTTTAGGTGCCTAATAATAATAGTAGTCGAAGTATTAATAATAATATTAATAATATAGTGCTCAATGGAAAATAATCTCCCCCCCCCCCCCCCCCCCCCCCAATGTAAATAGTAATATATGTATTAGACAAAAGAGGTGACCACACCTGAAAGATTTGTGCCAAGAGTGACAGAGGAAGACAACCAAAGACGAGTCTTGACAGACCTTTGTCATGGCGCGGAGAGGTGTCAACACACGAACTGTTCAACCCAGTTGGAGATTGCAGATTGTGGAGAGGCATGATGGCCCACCACAGTCTGCAAGTCACTTCATAAAGAGGGATGATGATGATGATGATAAACAAAACTTATAAAGCAAGCTTGTGTTACCGCTACCGTTACAGTTATTGCCTGTGTTGTACCACTTTTGCGGTGTAGGCAGGCGGGTCTTTGAAATCTGACGATATACGCCGCATGGCTAGTGCTGTCGCCACGACTGTGCATGTGAGGATTTTATATTGCCCCCTACAGAAAAAAATCCGGAGCCGATCCTCAAGCAAGCTTCTGTGCATGGTTAAAAAAAAAGAAGCAGCTTAGCTTCCTTACAATGGCAAGAGGGAATAAGCTTTACAGCACCAACCGGTCCACCCCCACTCCGAGTCCTATTCCACCCTCCCATTGCAGGGTATGGGAACTTATAGTGTCTAAGCCCCTAGTTTATTACCCCCATCCGCCCGCTTGTATCTCAACCAGATTTGCCTCATGAGGGCAGAGGTCAACATGCCAGAGGTGTTTCCGTGTATAATTCTCAACACAAAAACACACCATCAGGCCTAAGCTGCCTCTCCAGCATGTCTACGATTCTTCCATTTTCACGATAGGAATCAATTTCAGGAAACAACTGTCTCGACAAATATTTTCAGAAACTGTCGAGTCTGGACTCCAAACATAAACTGGTTTGTCCACTTTGAGAAGCAAATAGAATTAGCAATTAAAACAAACAATAAAAGAAACCAATATATAAAAAAGATTTTCTCTAGGAAAAGGTTGACTGGCAGTACACACTGAAATGTGAGCGTGTGTGAATTGGACATCTGTCTGATTTTCATGTCACAGAGAGCAACCCTGGGAAACACATCATCAATCTCCGATACTCCGCTTTGGTAGTAAGTGTTAAACATATGCAGACCGAACCACAAATAGTTGGTGTTCAGAAACCAGGAGATGATGAAGAATTGACCCAGAGTGTTAAAGAAGTAAAGTAATTTGATGAAAATGTAGCTTAAGACGAGCTGATGACCCGACCGCTTTCCGTAGCAAAAGATGATGTTTTCAGCCAATAGCTGTAGAAATCTGTTACCTCCAAGTCTGTGAACAGAAAACAGGAGGTAATTAGGTGTTATGTAGAATTATTTTCATTATATAATGTGTATTCGTGGCATAATTTTATAATATATCATCTACCTTAAAGTAGTTTTATAAAATAATATGCTCTTCTTCTTCTTATTTTTTTTTATCCCTGGAATGCCTCGCAGCGTTAGGGCAGGAAGAGATATTTAGAACTGGTCCTTATTCTTTCGTACATAGTAATTTTCAGTGTCTTTGATTGTTCCGTGGCCATCTTCAGTGTAGTCAGCCTATGGCTGTGTTACTCTTGTATTTGTGTAACAACGCTCTTTATGGTGCCCTGTCTGATGCCAGTCTGCTGCCAACATAAAATGTTATCGCGAAATAGTGTCATACTCTGTTATCGTCGTCGACATGTAGGAGGTGACTCTGTTATAGTCGTCGACATGTAGGATGTTACTCTGCTATCGTCGTCGACATGTAGGATGTTACTCTGTTATCACCATCGACATGTAGGATGTTACTCTGCTATCGTCGTCGACATGTAGGAGGTTACTCTGTTATCACCGTCGACATGTAGGATGTTACTCTGTTATCACCGTCGACATGTAGGAGGTTACTCTGTTATAATCATCGACATGTAGGAGGTTACTCTGTTATCATCGTCGACATGTAGGAGGTTACTCTGTTATAGTCATCGACATGTAGGAGGTTACTCTGTTATCATCGTCGACATGTAGGAGGTTACTCTGTTATAGTCATCGACATGTAGGAGGTTACTCTGTTATCACCTTCGACATGTAGGGTGTTAGTCGTCGACATGTAGGTTACTCTGTTATCATCGTCGTTACTCTGTTATCATCGTCGACATGTAGGAGGTTACTCTGTTATCATCGTCGACATGTAGGAGGTTACTCTGTTATCATCGTCGACATGTAGGAGGTTACTCTGTTATCATCATCGACATGTAGGAGGTTACTCTGTTATCATCATCGACATGTAGGTTACTCTGTTATCACCGTCGACATGTAGGAGGTTACTCTGTTATAGTCATCGACATGTAGGACTTTTCCCAACACGGCTCTCGACACGTGATTGCCGAAAACATACGCCAACATTCATACCGATTGCCCTTACTCCCACATGACCTAACTGGTGCAGCCGTTACAGCTGACTTCATTATACCTTCTTTGGATGATGAAGGGGCTAACTAAGATGTATTGTTCAACTTTAAAATCTTTAACTTAGTAACATTTCAGTGTCAGTTGTAGAGACTGGGCCTGCAACTTGTTGATAATCATATCCTCCTAAGATTATTTATAATGGGAACAAACATATATTTTTTATTTTGCCTTTTATATAATCTACTAAAAACAGACATAGATTCAAAACAAACAATATTGCATCCTTACAATTACCCGAATAACGAGAAATTTTCAAAAGAGTAAATTGCATGCCTTTGAGATGCGCTTCACTCTTGGGTGGTCATCTTCCCGTGAGTTAGATGGACACATTTTTTTATTGTATGCGGGATAGGTTATACAAATAATCACCATGCATCGCTGCACAAGTGAACTGATCTTGATACAGTCTCAATAAGCGTGTCAATCACTGCATATTTTATTTTAAGGGGATCAAAGAAAGGTTTTAAGAAAGCAGCAGCACCCGTGCAGCTGTAAATTATAAAACTATAAAGACATGGAAAATCTAAAGCTACGTGCCAAAATTCGTGTTCATCCGTATCAGAGTTTTGGAGATATTTGTTAAAGTGTGAGGGCTCAACTTTTTCATCTTACTACACCTTTTTGTTTGTACTCAAGACTGAGACTAATTAGATTTGAGGATGTTAAAGCAATCCGTCAGGTAGCTGTTCAGATGAGAACCATGGATCGATTGATATACTCTCCCCCACACTTTCTAAGACTTGTTTCAGTTCGATTGATATACTCTCGCCCACACTTTCTAATACTTGTTTCAGATCGACTGATATACTCCTACCCACACTTTTTAATACTTGTTTCAGATCGACTGATTTACTCCTACCCACACTTTCTAATATTTGTTTCAGATCGACTGATATACTCCCACCCACACTTTCTAATACTTGTTTCAGATCGACTGATATACTC
The DNA here is from genome assembly GCA_905116865.2 of Candidula unifasciata. Lineage (NCBI taxonomy): Eukaryota > Metazoa > Mollusca > Gastropoda > Stylommatophora > Geomitridae > Candidula > Candidula unifasciata. The sequence continues at coordinate 46,768 of CAJHNH020002748.1, forward strand.
TTACCCACACTTTTTAATACTTGTTTCAGATCGACTGATATACTCTAACCCACACTTTCTAATACTTGTTTCAGATCGACTGATATACTCTTACCCACACTTTCTAATACTTGTTTCAGATCGACTGATATACTCTTACCCACACTTTCTAATACTTGTTTCAGATCGACTGATATACTCTTACCCACACTTTTTAATACTTGTTTCAGATCGACTGATATACTCTAACCCACACTTTCTAATACTTGTTTCAGATCGACTGATATACTCTTACCCACACTTTCTAATACTTGTTTCAGATCGACTGATATACTCTTACCCACACTTTCTAATATTTGTTTCAGGTCGATTTATATATTCTCACCCACACTCTCTAATACTTGTTTTAGATCGATTTATATATTCTCACCCACACTCTCTAATACTTGTTTTAGATCGATTTATATATTCTCACCCACACTCTCTAATACTTGTTTTAGATCGATTTATATATTCTCACCCACACTGTCTAATACTTATTTCAGATCGATTTATATTTTTTCACCCACACACTTCTAATACTTATTTCAGATCGATTTATATATTCTCACCCGCACTTTCTAATAATTGTTGCAGACTGGGTTGACACGAGAGCATAAGGCCAGTGTGCGCGACATAGCACATTATGATGGATAAGGAAAAAATTATTTTGATGACGATTTGTGCGATGATGGCGTTCGTGATGACGATGTTGAAAATGATGATGATGACACATTAAGGATGTTAGTGAAGGTGGTGATATTTTGGTGTTGTAAAAATGATGATGGTGATACTGCTAGTGATAATGATGGTGATTGTAAATAAGATAACAATAATAGCGATAACATTAAAATGTCGAACATAGTGATCAAATGAAAGAGCAGACAGACTGGCCAGAAGAAACCTGGACATGTTGTAATCAAGCTGTGACCTAACCCACTAGGATACTGAGACTAAAATTCAATTTATTATCTAAGGAAAGTCGCCGTGGCAGAGCGGCTAGACGCGCGCCACAGATCGGAAGGGCGTGGGTTCGCTTCCTGGAGGAGCCGGACTTTTCTTCAAAAATGACCTTGACTCCCAGGTCGACCCAGCCTTGAGTGGGTACCGCGTGCATTCCTGGAAAGTAAAGGCGACCGGCGTGATGCTGACCACATCACCCATCTTGTGCCGTTGGCCTATAAATATAGGTTCTAGCCCTATATGCCCTTTACGTCTAAAGGAGTGGAAAAGGGTCCTTCACTTTACTTTCACTTATATCTAAGGAAAGTAGCTGGATACCCACACCAACTTCCCTGCCCAAGACTCGCTTCATCGCCTCTCTAGAGCGGGAAAATGTATTATATTCAGACAAATGACAGGGCACGACAAATTGAGACAACATGTATTCAAGTTTTATGGCCGACGTGGAGATATGGTCTGCACGATAGCTTTAATAAAGTAAATAAAGTAAGTAAAGATCCTTTTTCACGTCTTTATGCGCATCGGGCACATGGGAAAAGCACCCATATTTTTACAGACCAATCGGTAGTAGATAGGTAATGTGGTCAGCATTACGCCGGCTGTCTTTACTTCCCCAAGACATTCATCCTAGTACCCATTTTAGCTGGGTCTGCCTGCGACGCCCCATACTATTATACAAATCCACGCAGCCAGCAGTGGGTTTCGATCGCGGTACGTTGGAATTAGGAGTCGGGCTCCCAAAGCTACGGGCGCCGCAGCTTTCATCAAGGCTACGGCATTATGGCAAACGTTTTCTGACAGAAAGATCGAAGAAGCAGAGGAAGGAGATTGAATAATTAGTATATTGGTGCTGCTGAGTGATGACACAAATGATGATAATGGTGAAGATAATGTTGACTTTAATAATGATATCAAGTTGATCGCATTTGTTTGAAAACTACAGTATCGCTTACCGTCTAGCCCGGACTCGCGTTGTGATCCATCTATAGAAAAAGTCCGCTACATGGCTCAGTTGATTCTCTCTGTCTTCTTGGTTCATGAGGGACGCATCAAGCGTCATGCCTGTTTGTAAACATTCCTATTTCTGTGTAAACATTCTTATAACTGTGTAAACATTCTTATTACTGTGTAAACAATCCTATTACTGTGTAAACATTTCGGCTATCCTCTGAATAACTGGCATATATTATGGTGGCCAAAAACAGGGCCCCAGTCAAATGTAAATTGCCGACTTCTGGCGACTTAAATTGCGCACTTCCGGCGACTACCGCCACCGCCGAGGTATCTCCCAAGCCGCTACGCGCGGCGGGGATTGGGGCTAAATTAGATGGCTTGGACTCTCGAGCAGCAGCTTCCGCATCTCCTGCAGCTTTGCTTTGATGTCACCGAAAGTTTATTAATCAATGAAATATTCAAGCTTGTGAATATCATCATCCACACACACAAACACACACGCGCGCGCGCACACACAGAGACACACACACACACACACCAAGGCCCACACAGATGCTTCTTCAGAATCTGATTCTCAAATGCAGAACAAGGATCTGATATGAGAAAGACAAAAAAAAAGAGGGCCGAGGGAGAGGATTGGGTAAGAGGGAGGGGTGTTAAAACGTAACATCATGTAAATTAACCTTTCATTAACTTGAGTGGGAACTGGAGCCCGATTTTTTTTTTCATTTTCCTTTTTATTTTATTTTTCTGTAGTTTGGAAATTTAGTGCTGGCGGATATAGTTAGGCCGTCCCTTGGCAAAGTGTCATTTTAACTTATGGATTTGTAAGTAATGCAACAGGCATATAACCTTAGACTCTTGTTTTATAGACCGGTCATTCAAACGAACGTTAGTCTTCCCAAACAAAGTAGGTCACGTTTCATTGATAAGTTTTTTGGACTGGTCTACGTTGCTGCCGCTCTGTTGTTTGCTTTCTGAATTGTCTTGCATTTACGTTTTTATTCAGAGATAGAGAATGCATGAGACATAGGTTTCATCACTCTCTAAAGGGGTTGTGTGTTAGACCCAGTTTGTCGATGTTTTTGGAGTGTTAAAACAGCTGGCATGCTTAAATATTGAACACGCGATATCAACAACATTGCGGAATACCCCCTTTTAACCTTGTGCTAAGATGCGTGGCTCAAGGTCGACCAGTCAGAAGTGAGCTAGTGTGTAGTGATGTGTAAATGGGAAGAGCAACGTTTAAATGGGGAGAGCAACGTTTTTTTTCTTACTGACCAATCTATTCACCGGAAGATGTCAGCATAACACTGACCCCTTTCAATATTTGTTTATGCCTGTCTTTGGTTCAGTCAAACTGGGAGTTAAAGTTAAAAAAAAAAGTAAAGGACCATTTCCCACGTTCCAGCGTACTGGGCAGATAGGGCTAGATCTATATTGTATTGACCAATTGCCATTTTGTGGTTAAAATAGACAGCCTCACGCCGGCCGCCTTTACTTCCCAGGACTGCACCTGGTACCCACTCAAGGCTGGGTCGACCTGGAAGCCAAGATCGTGTTTGAAAAAAAGAAGTACGTTTCTGACAGGAATTGGGAGTTAAGGTCAATTAATTTTCCATGAGGATTCGAACCCATAACATTCTGACCTTCTTTAGTGACATATACGACATTCGCAAATACATTTCTGACAATGGTGTCCCATGTTAGATTACAATCCTTCATTTTCCTGTCTTCTTTCTTTCTTCATGTTTTCCCTGGGTCGCCGACAGTGTTTTTTTTTTGTTTTTGTTTTTTTTAATCCTATCTGCTGTCCATCGAAAAACTGTCCTTGCCAAACTTTTATGTGACTTACTACAAACATGTCTGAGAAATCCCCACCATCTTCCATTGATAGGTATGAACATATTGTTTTTGTTTACATTTTTAACCTTTTGTTTTTATTTCTTATTTCCTCTACCGTGTAAAAAAAAAACAGAGGTTGGTGAAATATGAGGAAAAAAGATTGGCTCCAAATACCACTGCTGTATTGGTGGACATTACAAAATGACACCTCAGTTTCATCCATGGTTTGCCTCTCTTACCATGAAACGAAAATCACGACAACAGCTTTTTTTTTTTTTTTTTTTTTTAAATTTCTTTCGACCAAAATCTAGTCATTGTACTTGACAATCCTGAAATTGTTAAACGTATTCAATAGCCCCTAGGCTACTGTCCTACACCGCCCTTAAGATAGTACATACAGTGAGTTAACCAGTCCTTACAGATAAGCCTGTCCACATTAACTCCTGACGCCTGTTTGAGATCTCTCCAAAGAAGCTGGGGTACTCTAAAGAGCAAGGCTAGGGAGATGAACATTAGAGTTGCCCAGCGGTAGTAGCTCACGTGAGTAAGGTGTCTGAGGATTGAAGATGATGTTTTAGTTAGAAATGGCAAAGATAACTGTCATCTGTCAATTAATTCACTTTCATAATTTTATAAAGCAATGAACAACTCGGGGCTATAAAAATATTATTATTTAATAAAAAGAAAGAGAAAGAAGCAAGGGAGAAAAAGAAGAGGGGAGGAGCAATAAGAAGAAAAGAAGAAGAAAGAAGAAGGGGAGAAGAAGAAGAAAGAAGAAGAAGAAGAAGGAGAGGAGAAGAAGAAGAAGAAGAAGAAGAAGAAGAAGAAGAAGAAGAAGAAGAAGAAGAAGAAGAAGAGAAGAAGAGAGAAGAAGAAGAAGAAGAAGAAGAGAAGAAGAAGAAGAAGAAGCAATAAGAAAGAAAAGAAGAAGAAGAAGAAGAAGAAGAAGAAAGAAGAAGAAGAAGAAGAAGAAGAAGAAGAAGAAGAAGAAGAAGAAGAAGAGAAGAGAGAAGAGAGAAGAAGAAGAAGAAGAAGAAGAAGAAGAAGAAGAAGAAGAAGAAGAGAAGAAGAAGAAGAAGAAGAAGAGAAGAAGAAGAAGAAGAAGAAGAAGAAAGAAGAAGAAGAAGAAGATGTACAAACATATTGGCTGATAAAAACCACTTCATGGTTTGTCTAAAAACACCGCGTGCAATATTGTCAACCTGTAAAAAAATATTTTCTTAGTCACCTAAATAGTAGCTTCATTTTCGTTTTCATTCTAGCTGGTTCGAAACCATACCCGCAACTACAAAACGGCGGACAAATTGTTCAATTAGTTGGTGACGGAAATTCCCACTCTTCCCGCTCATCCTTAATGCTATCGTTATCTTAGCGCGCCATTCTGAAGAGTCCTTGACCTTGGAATGTACCACTAGTTCATGTTAACTTAATTTAGACTAATATTGAAACATGAATACGCACCGTCCCCGCCGCTTTTGGAGTTTCAGTGTCGAAAAAGACACAGCCTTTAGGAGGGGATTCTCTTAGTTTACACATACAAAATATTTTTTTAAGCGGTAATTAACATATACAAAATTCGTTATATTTATGTACAGAATATTTATGAATCAAACTAAAATCTCAACATATTTTCAAATTACCTATTCTGATTTGCATAATTTATGCAAGCACTGAATAAGTCCTAACACTTGTGTGTGTGAGTGTTTGTGTGTGTTTTCTTTTTCCCTAGTAAGGCCATTGAAGACCCTTCAAACACTTCTGGCACATGATTATACTTATTTTCCTGCCTCCTGCTACCTTTTGAGTTTCGCAACGGTCCTTTTCGCCATTGTTGGGCACAGATAACGCACCCCCCCCCTTTTCCACACACACACACACACACACACACACACACACACACACACACACACACACACACACACAAATCAATGTAAAGTTACAGAGCACATGAAACTTTTCGAAAGCCTTCATTAAAAAGCCGGTACAATATTTTTTGCCTCCCCCAAACACGAAATTCCCGTGGGAATTCCACAGCTGACTTGACAGTCCATTATTTCAAGGGGTGCAAGTGTGCTGCTGTCTGCTGCTGTTTTTGAGTGTTCATCTAGTGTCTTATGGTGCGACATATTTCGGTCTGTTGATGCGCATTTGGCTGCTTGATGATGCGCAATTGGCCGGTCTGCAATATTAGTTATGTTTTCATAACATGTCAACATGTGAGTGCATAGCGTAGTTGGTATCACATCTGCCTTGTATCAAATGAAATGTAAATTGTGTGTGTTTTTGTTGTCACAATGTTTTTTTTTTAAAATAAAATGTAAATTGTGTGTTTTAAATGAAATGTAAATTGTGTGTGTGTGCGTGTGTGCGCGCGTGCTTGCGTGCGCGTGTGCGCGTGTGAAGATGCCGTGTTCAATACCGACGTGATCCATTGTGAATTTCCTTTTTTTTCAAATGAAATGTAAATTGTGTGTGTTTTTTGTTGTCACAATGTTTTTTTTTTTTAAATAAAATGTAAATTGTGTGTTTTAAATGAAATGTAAATTGTGTGTGTGCGTGCGCGCGCGTGTGTGCGCGCGCGTGTGTGCGCGCGCGTGTATGTGCGCGCGTGTGTTTTTTTTTAAAATAATATGTAAATTGTGTGTTTTAAATGAAATGTAAATTGTGTGTGCGTGCGCGCGCGCGTGCGTGCGCGCGTGCGTGCGCGTGTGCGTGCGTGTGTGTGTGTTTTTTTGTTGTTGTTGTCACAACGTTTTTTGTAAAAAAAAAATGTAAATTGTGTGTATGTGTGTTTGTTGTCACAACGGTTTTTTTTCCACTACATGTAAAATGTGCACTTTGGCTATGTGAACTCTATGTGCAATTGCCGATTGGGGTACTGTGGGGGAGGGGGGGGCCCTAAAAAGGGCCAATCATTCTACATGAATACTGCTGGGTTCACGCACGAATTGACAATCACAGAGATTGTACACGTTAGTAGATCTGAACTGAGGTCAAACTGCAGTGGCAGGAGAGACGACGGACTAGTAGTCTCTCGGGGGCCAGAATCTAGCAATGTCTGCTAGTATGGTTTCAAACATGTCGCCACCCGCACGTTGAGCGCGCCTGCGCCACAGAAACTCACACATGTAAGATTCTAATAAATGTCTGTGGGTGCCATTCTGGCGCTTGTTTCTCTCCTTTGCCGACCTCCACAAACGTTCGATGCATTGCGTATGAGCACCTGTGGTGGGGTCAACAAAATTAATGGAGTGATTGTTTCTGCAACTTCTGGTTCTGTGCAGAATGCCATGCTGTTGCAGGAAGGCAATGCTGCTTTCTTTGTCTTGTACAGATGCAACTAGCTGTAGAAAATTCATCGTGACTGTTGCTGGAAACAATGGCAACTGACTGACGCCGGAAAAGAGCGGTAAACATACGTCATCAATGTTGACACTTTTCTTTGACAAAAACATCCAAAATGGAGTAAAAAAAGATCTTAAAATATCCAAATTTGCGTGGAAAACATATAGAAAAAAAATCCAAACGGGAAGAGTCACAAATTACATAGCTATTAATATGACTAAAATGTGTAGCATTAATCTGTACTGAAAAGTAAATGTGGCCAGTGTAACAGCTACCACATCACCCTTAGAGTGCCAGTACTACTGCTGCTACCACTACCACCACCACCGCCACAACAACAACACAAAACGGTCACTACTGTCTGTACAGGTCGTTGTAAGTGTGCCCCCGACATAAAACTCCATCACTTAACCATGGGCGAACGCAAGGGGAAAAAGGGGGGGGGGGGGGCATTTGCTCTGGATTGATTGAAAAAAAAAAACGAATGCTGTTGCTTGTTCATCTGCAGCAGCAACGCTATCACCAGAACCAGACCCGGACAAACTTGAAAGTGGAGATACTATGTTAACCTAGGACATTGAACTCTGTGTAAAATCTACTTCGAAGATTCGATCTTAAGCTCAAGTATCGTTTGCTAACTGATCCATACAAGCCTCACCCGTCATATGATTTTGAAGGCGACATGTCAGGAAGTGGAAAACGTTGTTTCAGGAAATCTTGGCTAACCCAGTATTCTCTATGGTTATCATATTCACCTAGGTTAAAAAGTGCTTTTTGCATTTTCTGTGTTTTATTTCCGCAACCAGTTCAAAAAGGAATTCAAGGTACCTTCATTACTACTCCTTCTACAAAGATTTTAATGAATGTGCCAGAAACCAGCTCAGCATGGCATCGTGGGTCTTAACAAGATGCTGAACACTTGGCGTCAACCATTAGAGATCCAAAAAAGGATATTATTTGTCAGATAGATAACTCCGTAAAACGAACTATTGAAGAAAACAGAAAGAAACTGTATCCTTTTATTTCAACAATCTTATTTTGCGGAACAAATGATTTGGCAATTCGTGGAAAAGATAGAACCAAAGGAAATGTCGAACAACTTTATACGTATCGAATTGAGGGAGGAGACAGTATTTAAAAAAAAAACCATTTTGATACAACTGTTGGAAATGCACGTTACACATCACATCGAACGCAGAATGGTTTGATTAATTTGTCTGAACAAGCTTTGCGAGAAGACATTGTAAAAGCTGCTAACAATGCTGTTGGATTCTTGATCATAGCCGATGGAACAGCAGATATTTTAGGAGCAGAACAGTTATCACTGGGAGTCCGGTTTGTAGAGAAGGCTATGATTCGTGAGGAATTCCTTGGATTTTCTCCGCTGAAAGGTATGGACGCCGCCACGATATCTGATTGTATTATTCTACATTGCAAAACATTTGGTCTTCTCCTTAATAATCTGCTGGGTCAAGGTTATGATGGGTGCTCGACAATGGCCGGAAAAGAAAATGGTGTTCAGGCGAAAAATTCGAAGAATTTACCCCAAGGCTGCCTTTGTTCGCGGTGCCTCGCATATACTGAATCTCGTTGAAAATGATCTTAATAATGTTGCATTGATACGAAATACTATTAGTACTATCAAAGCAATTATTACATTTTTTTCGTGAAAGCCCAAAAAGGAGGTCCTCTGTCCCAAATATTCCTATTCTGTGTGAGACAAGATGGACAAGCAAGTATAAAAGTATTCAGATTTTTCCTAGTAAATTTGCCAACTGGAAACATTTTCATTGCATGCAAGTGGAAATACACGACAGGCTGCACATCAGTTACATTGTTCATCAAAGTCCAGCACGTTTTTATTTTGTCTCAATATTATTTCTCAAGACTTGGAACCAGTTACTCAGGCTCTTCTAGCTGTTCAAGTTGATCTTCCAGAAGTCCAACTGCAAGTTCAAAACCTGCTCAGTGTAGTAAAACTTCACCGAGGTGATTCCGATAACTATTTCAGGGATATTTTTGTGAAAACACTACAACTCGCACAGAAAGTGGATACTGAGCTGATTATCCCAAGACAGAGTGGAAGACAAAAGTATCGAAGTAATCCGGGAACCATAAGTGTTGAAGAGTACTTCAAACTGTTTACATTCCATACTTAGATTCTCTAATTAACTCAACTGAGAGTCGATTCTGTGAAGCCAACAGTGCACAATTTAACTTAGCGTTGCTACATCCTTCGAAATTGTGCAAACTGAATCGTAAAAAGTTTAACGATATAATGTCTACTATTATTCAGATATACTACATTGATAATTTTGAAACTTCTTCTTCTTCTTCTTCTTCTTCGCGTTCACCAGCTGAACACTGGCGTAAAGTTCTGGTTGCTCATCCATTTCTGGACTGCAGCCATGCTCCAGAACATGAGTGTTGCGTGTGCATCAGTTTTACAGATCTAATTCAATTGAATGCAGACTGTTGGTTCCTCGCCTCTCAGGCAGATGCACTCCGACTTCAAAGGAAGTTCCCCAGTTAGTCGACTCTTACGACATGCTTTTGGGGAGGCAGTGGGTCTATTCTTGTTTTCCCCACAATAGGGCCCCGGAACCCACACGGGGGAGGGAAAACGCGAGAATGCAGAAGTAGACAAGATTTTATCGACTTGTACCTTTTACAAAGTTTTATCTGAGTGTCAGCTAACATTACCAGCAACAACATGTACTGTGGAGCGATCGTTCAGCACATTACGTCGTCGTGTAAAACATGGCTTAGATCTGCAATGTGAGATAAACGTCTGTATGGATTGTTTATGTTAAGCAATTCCAGGCCGGCAACGAAACAAATAATGATTTGACCGTTGCTGGCGCTACGTCGTTCGTGGTTTGTGCGATTTATGAAAGTACTTACAAGGAGCTTTGGTGATATCCCCGGGAACTGCCAATATTTTTTTGTTCATACTTTACTTTTAGCATATTGAAATGTTTATTCAAAGTGAAAGCCACATAAGAAGGTGAGCAATTATTTTTTTTAAATCACATGAAAAAGAAACACAAAGTTAGCACAGTGAGGTTACGGTTGAAACAAAGTAAGTGTGATTTGCGCACCCTTTTAATTAATCAGTACCGGGGCTGCCAGATATTTGAGCTTTGACCCCAGTGAGAGTTCAAAGTTTGAGTAACTGAAAGAAAAAACAATAATAACTGGAAAAAAAATATTCAACTCAAATCAAAAGCATCTAGAAAAACATCTACCATAAAAAAAAAAATATTTGACTCCAAATGAAAAGCATCTAGAAAAGCATCTACCATTTAAACGTCAAAAAGACATCTAAATAAAAGGAAAAACATATGAAAAGCATCTAGAAAAGCATCTACAATTTAAACGTCAAAAAGACATCTAAATGGAAGGAAAACATATGAAAAGCATCTAGAAATGCATCTACCATTTAAACGTCAAAAAGACATATAAATGGAAGGAAAAACATATGAAAAGAATCAGAAAAGCATCTACCATTTAAACGTCAAAAAGACATTTAAATGGAAGGAAAAACATCTAAATGTGGATGTAAAATATCCGAAGTGGCAACACTGAACGTCATAGTAAAGGCGCGCTTTGCAAGAGCGCGCTTTTGCGATGTGAACAACTTGGATGTAGAGAAACCGCGAGAAACCACAACCTGAACACCCTAGAATTTATTGGGAATGTCTCCTGTGACGTCATTGTGACGTCAGGGGTACGCAAAAAATATAGTACCAAAAAGCCCACATGTGCAAGAAATGCATGAAGCAATCTGACTGGCTGGTACGAAAACCTGTCAGCCAGTCGCAATGCTTGTATTTTATAGGCCTGACCGATCGGCCCATTAGCCTTTTTGGCTATTTTGTGTCAGGCCAATTCTTCTTCTTCTTCTTCTCTTCTTCTTCTCCTCCTCCTCCTCCTTCTTCTTCTTCTTTTTCTTCTTCTTCTTCTTCTTCATTATTCTTATTATTATTATTATTATTCTGCTTCGGATTTACCAGATGGAGTGGGGAAACGAAGTCGAGGAGAAGACTGCAAGCTCGGTGTGGCCCGTAAAGTAACAAGAAAAGTATTAAAATGAATATAGTGCCCATGATAAAAACAGCAGTCAATCAAACATAAAATCAAACATAAAATCAAACATAAAATCAAACACAAATTCATAAATAAAATCAAATATAAAACCATACGTAAAATCATTTTACAAAGATATCACCTTTAAATTCTAGAATATTATGGCTGCCTCTGTGGTGTAGCGGCAAGACGCGCCCCTGCAGGATCGGAAAGTCGTTGGTTAGGTTACGGAACCGGACTTTTTTCAAAAGTGACTTTGGCTCCCAGGTCGATCGAACTTTGAAGCCTACCGGGAAATATTCGTGGGAAGTAAAGACTGACTGTGTGATGTTGACTACATCACCAGGTGCCAATTGATCTGTGACATATAAGTCTAGCCGTATATGCCCAATAGGTCTAAAGGCATAGAAAAGGGTCGGTCACCATTTCTTACTTACTAGAAGATTCTCAATGATAAGTACCTGATATCAATCACCTAGACTCACCTGTGCTCCTCTGCTACAGGAACGGAATCATCAAAAGGAATGCTATACAAGGAGTTCACCCAGCAGTGATTGTTGGCGTATTTCACCTGGAACTTCTGGTCGTACTGAGCTGGGATCCAGCAGTTGATCGGGGAGCCCACAAACTGCTTGGTACCGCAGATAATGGCCATGGCGATGAGGAATCCGTACATGACCACGTGATTGAGACGGTCTATTGTGTCGTCATCTCGGAGTCCTTTGTCAAACGTTAGGCTGGTGACAGACAAAATGAACTTTCTTGTTCTGCGGAGTTAGAAAAGACAGATTAAGTAGTTTGAAGTGGGATGACTGAATTTTTTTCATTTTTTTTTTCTTCGTCGTTTACAGCAGTATCATCATCCATGTAATCATTAGCATCAACATCAGAACATGCATTTCTCTTTATCGTCATTGTCATCATGATCATCATCTTAATAACTTTCAGAGTTATCATCATCAACATTATCACTTTTGTCGTCGTCTCGATGCCAATGTTTTCATTGTTATTGCTGGTGTTCTACGTCACTGTTGATGTCCTTTATGCCTTTTTTACAATTAGCTCGATGATGATGATAGTGATGATGGTGGTGGTGGTGGTAAGAATAATGATAATGGTAACAATGCTAATGGCGATAGAAGGAGGATAATGGTGATTATTTTGAACAGGAAAAAAATCAATAAAAAAATTTTTAATGGATACAGTAATTAAGGTTTAGATGATGGGAGTCGGGAGGGGGATTTTTAATTAATTAATGAAGAGTGAGAAAGGGCGGTTTAGTTATCGAGTGAGAGAATGAGAGAGGAACATGATGCAGTATAAGCTGCAGTATTTAAAAGAAAGACATAACGACACTGACGAACGTTAGATGAGATGAATTCAAGGCAAGCAAAGAAACTAAGAAAATGTCTGAACAACCTTTCGTATGAACAGTTAAAAGAAAAACAAAAGATCAATTTGCTGGGCACATCATAAGATAAGCAGATAGAGAATATCCGAGCAGGCCCTGAAATGGGAAACATATGTTGAGCAAAGTGAGGACATTCCCAGTCAAACACTCAGATCCACATTGATGGAAAAAATTGACTATGCTGGACTGGACCCCATCCATGATATCAAAAGGATTACACGGAATAGAAGGGAGTTGAGTGGTAGGTTGCCGGCAGTAAATGGGCTGTTATGGGCCAGCTTTCTTTTTTCTGACTGGAAAACTTTGAGAAATCGAATAAGACGTGCTCAGGAATCTGGTCTGCAGCTTCACCGCAGTGATATCCATGAGCGAGTCATGTGTGACGTACAGAAGCTTAACAGTGTTCTGGTGACAATGATGATGATGATTGCGAAGAAGAACAATAAGGCGTTATTAATAATCATGATAGTGAAAAGCTGGTTGTATCTTCTTTCGGCTTCGAGGGTATCCTGAACATGTCTTGTCTGCCGCCTTTCATCGAGCACGGTCTTTCCATCGTGCTGAGGCTCTCGTCTCCAAGCCTAAACGTTACAACAGACCCTATCCTCATACTTAGCTACCATCCTTACAACATCCGGCCTAAAAATATTCTCTTTAAGCATCTCTCCACTCTCAGGGTTGACCCTGTAATCAGCACGATTTTTTTTTAAATTCCTCTAGTGGCCTACTGATATCACACTCAAGGACATCTTAGTCAAGAGTCGGTTACAGCCTGCGTCAGAGTCCCGCTTCGTCACGGTCTCATGCCTACATACCCATATGCAGGACTTGATTATATTTGGTTCATATGTGGATTATATGACGCCATCAACTGCAACGAGATGTGGCATGAAATACGTTAGGTGCAGACAACTTTTTTAAACCAGTACCATTGCACTTCAGTTTCCAGGATCACCAAGGTGTCCACGACATGGAGGCGACAACCATCAAATCTAGCCACTCCAGAGTCCGCAAGTCTCTTGAAAATCGCTTTATTTTTACTTTGGGCACGTTAACACCCAAAGAACTGAACTGCCAACACAGTTTTATTTAAAATCCTAAGGGATTCGAGCTGCCCACACAGTTTTATCTAAAATCCTAAGGTTACGGCCCCATGAATTCCCCTGAAGATATTCATTCTCCTGTCCAGCGTATTCTCGCCATTCTACTGACAAGACATCGGCCTGGCTGCTTTGTGATTGATACTAAGCCTAAGTGATTTTGCGTATTTGTGTGGTATTGTTTTATTTATGTATGTGCCGATGAAAGGCCCTAGAGCTACAACGTTGACGTTTTCTTTGTGTTCGTTGTGTTGTGAAGCTTACTAATAAACTTTTCGTTCGGTTTTATATCTTTCCATGTTTTTTCAAAGGACGTCACAGAAACGGTTCAACATTTGTATGAACTTCCGGTTATGCCTCGAGGGCGAGAATTTGTATTTAAGTTATTTATGTGTGATTGCGTTGTAGGAGGGGGAAGGCGGGGGGGGGGGGGGGGGGCGAGGAGAGAGAAGTACAATCAGACAGTTACCGGTACCATCAGAACTGGAACTCTTTGCTTGCTGTTCAAAATAGAGACGGAGCGCTTATTGGAGTGTCGCGAGGGCTATGATGTCAACTCCTAATTCAACAATCAACATTCAAGTTTTTGTGCTTCTTTTTATGTTGTTGTATCTCTGTAGTAAGGCACCTGGCGAGATACAGCAACAGATGCTTGGCAATACAGTGTGCATTGTGCAAAGTGGTTTGTTTGGTCTAGTGTGCCGTTTTGTTGTGTTTGTGCATTTTTTAGTTTTGTTTTGTTGTGCATTCGTTCTAGTGTCCACTGTGCATCGTGTTTTTGTGTCTACTGTGCATCCTAATTTAACTCTAACCCTAGACGTGTTGTTTGTGTACTGTGCATCGTGGTAGTGTCGACTGTGCAGAAACTTGTTAGTGTGACTGTGCACCCTAGTTTAGTGTCGATTGGGAATGTCTTGTTTGTGACGTTGTCGTGCGTCAGTGGGTAAGCTATAAATATTTGTACCACTGTGCATCGTTTTTTTGTCGACTTTTTTCTGTTGTTTGTTGTACTGTGCATCGTGTTGTAAGGTCCACTTGTGCATCGTGTTACAGCGACAAATGCTTGGCAATTAACTGTCCATTGTGCATCGTGTTATTTGTGTCCACTGTGTATTGTGTTGTTGGTGTCCATTGTGCATCGTGTTGTTTGTGTCCTCTGTGTATTGTGTTGTTGGTGTCCATTGTGCATCGTGTTTTTTGTGTCGACTGTGTATTGTGTTGTTGGTGTCCATTGTGCATCGTGTTATTTGTGTCCACTGTGTATTGTGTTGTTGGTGTCCATTGTGCATCGTGTTGTTTGTGTCCTCTGTGTATTTTTGTGTCGACTGTTCATCGTGTTGTTGGTGTCCACTGTGCATCGTGTTGTTGGTGTCCACTGTGCATCGTGTTGTTTGTGTCCACTGTGCATCGTGTTGTTTGTGTCCACTGTGCATCGTGTTGTTTGTGTCCACTGTGCATGGTGTTGTTTGTGTCCACTGTGCATCGTGTTGTTTGTGTCCACTGTGCATCTTGTTGTTTGTGTCCACTGTGCATCGTGTTGTTTATGTCCACTGTGCATCTTGTTGTTTGTGTCCACTGTGCATCTTGTTGTTTGTGTCCACTGTGCATCTTGTTGTTTATGTCCACTGTGCATCGTGTTGGTAATGTCCACTGTGCATCTTGTTGTTTGTGTCCACTGTGCATCGTGTTGTTTGTGTCCACTGTGCATCGTGTTGTTTGTGTCCACTGTGCATCGTGTTGTCTGTGTCTACTGTGCATCGTGTTGTTTGTGTCTACTGTGCATCGGGTTGTCTGTGTCCACTGTGCATCGTGTTGTTTGTGTCCACTGTGCATCGTGTTGTTTATGTCCACTGTGCATGGTGTTGTTTATGTCCACTGTGCATCGTTTTGTTTTAGTCTACTGTGCATCGTGCTGTTTGTGTCTACTGTGCATCGTGTTGTTTGTGTCCACTGTGCATCGTGTTGTTTGTGTCCACTGTGCATCGTGTTGTTTGTGTCCACTGTGCATCGTGTTGTCTGTTAACCAAGGTAGGCAGAAAGAAATGGTCGTTTCCTTACGGTTACCTTGGTAAAACAGACAGTTTAGAATGTACTCGAATTTGTGTTTCAGTTTTTAGGATTCAGCTGTTTGCTTCGTTTTAATCAATTGTTACTGTAGTATGCACCTGACGAGATACAGCAACAGATGCTTGGCAATAAATTGTGCAGTCTATTGTTTGTGTCTTCTCTATTCAAAGAGTTAAGTGATTTAATGTTGTCGTGTTAATGGAAATTAAATTTAAAAAAAAAACTAGTTTTTATACTCAGAATCCAATGAAAGAGAGCCTTTGAAAACATAAAAGAGTCGATCTATTGATTTTTTTTTGGGTTTTGCATGTACAAGTCTGAAAGGGAGTCGCCGTGACGTTGTTGTCAACACGCCCATCTGTGGATCGTAAGGTCGTGGGTTCGAGCCCTGACGGAGCAGGACATCTTTTTCAAAAAATGAACTGACTCCAAGGTCGACCCAGCCTTGACTGGGTACCAGGTGCAGTCCTGGGAAGTTAAGGCGGCCGGTGGGTGGAAAAGGGACCTTTACTTTACTTTACCAGTCTGAAAACTTACCTTGAAGCCATATAAGCAGGATTCTCTTGTCTTCTTGTTTAAAAAGAAATTCTACGACATATGAAACTGTTTATAAGTGAATGCTTTATTCCACTTCTGTTCGCTATTCAAATAAAGCAAGTGCCATCAGAATTGGAAATCTTTGCAGGCTGCTGAAGATGAGAACTTAGCGCGTATGTGAATTTTCCGAGTGCTGTAAGGTCTGTTTAGAACTTTTAGTTCAAGGCAAAGCCAGATAGATCAACATTTGATTGAAAGATAAGTTTCTCATCAATTCAGACATCAGTAATCGGACAGCAGCTGGCACACCGGGAATTAAAACTGAACTGGCTCATAAAGATGTGCACCATACACTCTAGGGAATGTCCTAAATGGTGTGATGACGGTTCTGCCCTCAAATAAACTTGTGAAGACCTCAAGAAAACTAAACTTTAATGACTAATGCCACAATAGACGCTTATCAAACGATCATGTCCGAAGATCATTGACTTTCTTTTACCAATAGAGTCCTAGTAAATACACCACTTTCTTCATCTAAGTAACATTTCACATGAAAAACAATTTTGTCCCCAGACTCCAATGCGCATAGGATGTTAGGCTAATATTGTGAAGACTAATCAGGGTTCAGTGGGAGATTTAGTCAAAATCCCACCACTGACTTTACTGCCCTATTTAGTTACCCAAATGGCGCTGGTTCCCATGTGGTAGACAATGTCAATGTAAAGAATAAACAAAATCCCACTGGACGAGGATTCAATCGGAACCCACGACTTCCGGTTCAACAAGCGAGCGTCTGTCTAGTCACCAAGTAACAGCTATTATTGGATTCAGTTATATTTTGTAATTTAAAAAAAAATGTGTAAACCAAAGGCGTTTACCGCCACAGTTATTTCTGAAAAACCCACTTATGCAACCCCCCTTCCCCCCCTCCCCCTTTTTTTCCCCCAACCACCCCCTCTCCAACTGTTTTTTTTTTTTTTTTTTTCAGAGACAGTTGACTGAGACAGGAAATGTGAAATGTCGGGGCAAATACTGTAAGTCACTTACCAAGAACTGATAAGAATTTCATTGTTACACAAACAGGAAATGTCATAATCGCCAGATTGAAATACGCGGATTCACATTTAACTCTCAACTGGCGAAAAGCCAGAATTTCCGACGTATGAAAAACGTGGATGCGTTTCACGGACGTATCGTTCAGTCAACAAGTGTTGTTCTTATGAAGATCTGCATGGATCGCAGCTGGAGCAACGAGGTTCGTGCCTTTTTCGAAATTCTCAACATGCGACTAGTTGTCTTGTGTTAAGAGAAAGAGAGAGAGAGAGAGAGAGAGAGAGAGAGAGAGAGAGAGAGAGAGAGAGAGAGAGAGAGAGAGAGAGAGAGAGAGAGAGAGAGAGAGGCCGAACAATAAAGAATAACTTGGTGCTTTGTAAGATCAAAGCTTCTGACTTATCTTTTAGGCTTTAACTTTCCCACAATATGTTGCGTTATTTAATAACGATTTAAAAACAAAAACAAAAACACGTACACAAATATGCAAACGTTTTGATGATAGCGGGGACAAAACATTTGCCCATAGAAACAAACAAGAGACAAGTCAAACGTTACGACTACATTTATAGACAAAAGACTTGTACAAAAACCATTCGGGAGAGAAAACTTAGAGGCAGGAGAGCAAGATTTTTTTTTTTTTTTTTGGGTAGTGTTTTCTGTCATCTGTATGTTCTTTATTTATTAACATTTATGTTAAGTATAGTTGGCAGTTGAATTCAAAAGAAGAAGAAAATAAGAAGAAAAAAAAACTTGGTGGAAACGTTTGCTTGCGTGTATAAAACTATGTACACATTCTGTGATATTTCACTTTTTTGTTAAATTCTGTGCCATTAGTGACATCGATTGCTTTCTACTTGACCCAGTCATGTTATTATTATTTAAAGGAGAGCAAGAGATATACGCCATACAATTGGGAGGGAAACATAAGAAATGTCTAAATATCAGTTTGAGACAGTGGGCAGCCAGAATGGGAAACAAAAAGTTGTTATCAAAAGCAGCTAGTCTTCATTGTGGAGACGGCACCTGATTGTTAAACTGATTGACTGACGGACTGAGTGATTGATTGACTAATTGAAAATGTATGCTCGATTGGAGGTCTGAATCGATAATTCCGTTAAAGAAAAGTTCAGTGCGACTGCAAATATGTTGTGTAACTTTAATTACTGTAGACGTTTTGAATAAATTACTTCCGCATTGTGTTTAAATGTGTTTATTATGTCATGTTTCAAGAACCATGTAACCGTTAGTTTAGAATATCACCGCTATACGGTGTTTTAGTAATTGACCTAACCTATAATCCTTTTTTTAACGCCTTTATGCGTTTTGGGCACTTAGGGCTAGACCTATATTTTATCAATCAATCGGCACTTGGTGGGTGATATAATCAGCATCGCGCAAGCCGCCTTTACTTTACAGAACTCCGCCTGGTTGGTATTCATTCAAGGCTGGGTCATCCTGGGAGCCAAGGTCATTCTTGGAAAAATGTCCGGTACCGCCTGGACCCGAACCCACGACCTTCCGATCCGCAGACGAGCGTTTAGAGTCCCATCTATAATTCTGAACGCGTGGAAAAGGGTCATACTTTGTATCTCACAGTGTTAACTACTAAGGAAAGTATTTTTAATTGAGCAAGTATTCCTTAACGGTGGCAGATATTCGAATCTGTCTGTTCAACAATGTATCATGTTATTCATGAAATTCAAGTGCATCATCCTATACAGTCTTAGCAATTGAACCAGGAGAATCGATTAGGAACATTTCGTCGCCCAGCTTCTGAGTTGAGTGCATGGGGTGACACTGTGAGTTGCGTTTGTTTTTCGTTGGCACAGGAGCGGAGCAACTGTGGGCTGACCCGTTTGCTATGAAGCTGAAACTAGGATTACCAGATTACCAGATTAGGAACAGAGATGTAATGTGGAAAACTACCCAAAATTAGATACACTTTAGCAGTATATGTTGCATTAACCCCGCAGACGGTGATTACAAAACTGGGAACAGCAATAATTGTAAAAAAAAATGCTCTCATTAAGAATGCACTTTGTACTTCAACCAGCGGGCCCACGACCCACGATTTTTCAAAGTAATTAACAAAGGTTTTTTTTCAGGAAAAAAAACAAACTTGGCCGTTGCCTTCAACATAACATATTCTCTGATATCAGATCCGTACCTTTTAAAAACTGAAAAAATTACAAATGGCAGTAAGCCATGTTGGGAGAGTATGCAGCCTGGCAAATCAAATAGAATGTTGTATTTGTCAAAATACTCTGAATCAGATGGGAATTAAAAAGGGAAGGGTTGTCATGATTAAGTATTCAAGATGGCAAATTGCCATTGTCTCAGGTCCAGTCATATATTTAGAGATCCTTGACAGAAGTAGCAACAGCCTTTAATCGCCGACTAGTGTTCATTCTTTCAGTTGTCCATTCTTTTGACAGCAAATGCTCCTGGGATCTGATGTGGGGGTGGGGGTGGGGAATTATAAATGCTAAGCATAGGATAAACAGTAAGTGTGCTCATTTGGGTAGTCAGGTTTCTTGATTCAGATCCGACCAAAGATAAAATTTAGGAAAACACATTATTTGTTGGCTGTGGTGTACAAGAATTATCCCATTACAAATTAATGCCTTATTTTTAACTGAAAAGGTTAACCCATTTTCATCGTACCCTTTGTTACCAAATATATAACATGTCCGGGAGCGAGAGAGCTGAAATGACAACGTCTAGCACCTACAGCTTTATATTGCCAGCTAGAATAGAATGGGTTAATGCAGCACTTGAGTCAATGACAATGAGTTAAGAGAAAAGCATATACTTAATTAGGTATAAATAAACTGAGAACAATATAATTAGGATGCGAATTGAGGTTTTGAGGTTTTCTACAACATATCAACATCATGGCACACGGGCACACTCATTAGTTCTCCGTTCTTCTTCTAACTCAAGTCTGAGTCCGCGGAAGCTTAGCAAAGTGCACAGGCTATATGGCACCGGTGAGGATTCTGAAATGTTTTGTGTAGATTTTTAACTCCAAATTTTGCCCGGGCAGCGTCGTGAGGTTACTCTTTTCGATTTCCAACTGCCTTGAGATTTTGTATGTGCGCAGCAATGCACACTGGTGTCTGATCTCACTACCCATAGATTAGGGTGAATTACTAGAAGTCCAAGTCCAGGTGGAAAAAAATCCCAGCACTTACCGGGGATTAAACCAGGAACCTCTAGCACTTAGGGCGGACACCATGCTACGAAACCACGCAGCCCCCTCATATTTAAAATGAATGTTCATACACGGAAAACAAGAAAGGCATAGAATCAAAGTAAAAATATATTAATGGACCGTTTTCCACGAATGTATTAGTATTGGGCATATAGGGTTAGACCTTTATTTTATAGACCAATCGGCACAAGATGGGTGATGTGATTAGCATAGCGCCGACCGCCTTTTAGAGTCAGATCACAAGCACTTTAAAAAAAAAAGAGCTAGAGAGTGACAATGAGAACATGTGAAGGGCATAGGTGCGGCTGCATGCAATAGTAAAGGATAGAACAGTTTAGCTTGAGCTGTGTGAGGACTTATGCTTTAAAGGGGGATACGCGACAAAAGACGAAGAAGGAGAAATAAAAGCGTGTTGAGTTGTTTGGTACAAAATTATTAAAGCTGTGTTGTTGTTGTTGTTGTTGTTGTTGTGTCGTCGTCGTCGTCGTCCTTTTTGTTCTTGTTCTTACTGTTATCTACACTCATTGTAAGCTAATGTTCACTAAAACACGTTACATACCTGAAAATAAGTGAACACAAAAGTGCACCTACAAGTTCGAAGCAATAACAAACAATACAGATACAAAAACTTTTCGAGCTATATCTTTTTCAAAGCTCGAAACGAAAAGAAAACAATTTTATAAACCTAAAGATCAGATTTAAAAATAGCTAGTTCACATGCCTGAAAGAAAAAAAAATGCTTTTGATATATTTCATAATTTTTTATTTTCAGGAAAATACTTTCTCATACTATGAGCACGTTTACAGTAAAATACCTTGTGGGATTTCATGTTAGTTTTTATTATCATACTTTTTTTTTTTTTTAATGCTTATTTTTAGTAAAATGACTTTTCTCGTTGTGATTATTTCATTACGAGTAACACATCATTTCTTCTTGCTCCATAATTTTACGTAAAATAACTGCTCGACTTGCATCATAATTTTTCAGTACCATGTGTATTCTCACTGTACCATCATTAGCTTTTGTGTTTAGTCCCCTGAGCATTTGCCTAAAGTTACATACTAATATGTTCCCTGTTGGTCAGGTGACCATTTACATTTGGATTTAGTTCGACGTTACTCTCCCCAAACAAAGCAGGTCACGTTCCTTTAACAACTTTGTTGGACTGGTCTTTTTTCCTGGGGGTTACTGGTGTGCCGTTCTTTGTTTGCTTTCTGGCTTTTCTTGCATTTACGTTTTTTATCTGAGAAAGAGAATGCCTGTCACATAGGTTGTAGCACTTTCTATGGGGTGTTGTGTGTTAGATCCAGTTTCTAAATGTTTTTGTAGTGTTAAAAGCGCTGGCGTGCTGAAATATACAACACGCGAAATCAACGGCATGTGAAACAGCCCCGTAGCAGTATGCGAAAGTCGCGCGGCTCAGGAACTACCAATCAGAAGTGAGCTAGTGTGTATATATTGGCGGGCTCTGGAACTAACCACTTATTCCTTACTTACGTCCTTTTCAGGACGTAATTTTTTCTTATTTGAAGCCCCACTCTGGCTTTTGCCAGGGGTCGCAATATAGGCCGGCCATCAATATGGCCAATTGTCTGAACGCGGTTTTTGGGACCTCTCCACGGTGATCCTCATCCGCATGGTGGCACTTTGTGTCATCGGGTGTTTATCGCTTGTGTGATGTCCTTGTGGGGTAGAAAGTCAGTCAGTTAACTAACCACATGTTGTTGTATGTGAGTGATTGTCATAGAGAACCCGGCACACTGGTTAAATCCCATTTTGCTGTTTGGACGGACGGCTCTTTGAGGTTGAGGTGGCGGAGGGGAGAACCAAATTGGTGAAAATTATTAGGGGAAAAAGGGGAGCCTCAATGGGTCTGAGGCCCCACATTCCTGCCCTTATGACAAGGCTGATTTTTAGGTAGATAATTATGTATGGTCGGTGAATTATTCTATAAACATCCCAACGGCTTTTGGCAGCTACAAACAAATAACATTAGATTGTCCCTCCCTTGGTGTATACAATACATGCATTACATTAAAACAGCTGCAAGTTCAACCACTATTAGTCCAGGCGTGTCACCTTATTGACTTCATTGAGCTTTACATTTAATAAGTCTGCCTTGACGACCTCGTTGTCGGATTCATCTTTGATGGTGTCCACGTTTCTGTCTACATCTGCTGACCTTTTGCCCACGTGATTCCTGGAAACAGTATTGAAACAAAAACGTAATTTATGCTAGTTAAAAAAATGACGTCGTGTTCTCACAATGAAGGTTGGTTGCAGTGTATCCACTGCTCGAATGTCTTCCAAGGTGAGATTCTCGTCCCACTGTCGACAGGACACAAGAACGGTCACCATGTCAACCTTGAAAATCTGACCTAGATACGCATAAAATGATTAAACTAGTTCACCTGCTGCTAAGGGAGCTGTCATGGTATAGCAGCTAGACATTCGCCCGCGGATCCACAGATCGTAGGGTGAGCTTCTCTCGGAGTCGGACTTGGCTCCCAGGTCGACCTAGCCTTAAATGGTTACCAGGCAAGGTGATGGGAAGTAAAGGCGGCCGGCGTGATGTTGACCACATCACCCACCGAGTGCCGTTTTGGTCTATAAAATATAGGTTGAGCCCTATATGCTTATTAGGCCTGAAGGGATAAAAACGGGTTCTTTACCGACCACTAAGCCACAACGCTGAAGTTGCAACGTTTTAATGTTTTTGTTTGTGCTGGCTGCATGTTGGACATGCCTGTCGTAAAAGATGTGTAACCAACCGCTGAATTATGACTGGCGCACTCTACCATCTGTTTCCTGTGTATTGTAATTTCCGTGTTTTTTGTTTTTTTTTCTGGGAAATATACAAACCCCGAAGGGTGGTTCTTAGAAATAGGATGTTTCTCAAACATTATTTTTTAAACATAGATTCTCAAACAGTTGTGACAGTTATGATGCGCTCAAAAATGGTGGCAACCCTATTCCGGAACTTAGCTATGCTGATGACACTGTCTCATTTCGAACAGAGTAAAGAGAATAGAAAATTCAATATTGTCTTTACAAAAGCACAGTGAAGATCAAAATAAGTTCTTGAATTAAAAGAAAAGGAAAATAATGTCAACAGATAAAACTGGCTGCCACTTAAAAATAACAATAAATGATGTTTATATTGAAAATGTTCTAAACTTTGAATATCTAGGCTCTATAATAAATAACAATGGAGACTGTTTGACATAAATTAAAAGGAGAATGGCCAAATCAATGCAAACATTAAACAGTCTTAAAAGTCTTTGGTTAAGCACCAGCAAGGAGATCAAAAAAAAAAAGAATTTTGAGAGCTTGCATCTTCCCTGTAGTAACATACGGATGTAAATCGTGGACTATCTCCCAGTCCTTAAGAAAGAGAATAGGGGTTTTGGGGCTGAAATGCTATAGAAAGATTTTCAGAAAATCTTGGACAAAGAAGAGAAGAAATAATGACATCTTGAAAGATCTGAACATCAAGGAAGATTGGTTAATAAACAATATCCTGTCTTGGAAGCTGAAATAATATGGTCATATCAAGCGCTACGACGTATTGGAAAAAATATTAGATGAAGGCATGGTACCAGGAAGGAGGGGCAGGGTCGACCGACACGAAGATGGGCACAGGATATAAGTTACTACTTGAGTATGAAAGTACATGAGGCGGGGGAGCTGGCGGGAGACCGAGTTTATTTTAGGCAGACCGTGATGAGAGCGACGTTCTGCAAAGAACCTGCTACATGATGATGATGATTCTCAAACACTGAAAATCATATGATAGATTCTCAAACATGGACTGATTGTCAAATTTGGATTGATTTTCAACCATGGGATGAAAAGTTACTATCCGCATCAGATAGAGACGTCACGCGAAGAGGAAAACTGAAGTTCGTTGTGATAACAGGTAAGTTAGAGGGGAAGAAAGAGACAAGGCGAGGCTAAGAGAGAAGATGATGGACATCCCAGCATTGTCTTAGTTTAAAGTTTGAAGTTTGAGCAACGGATCAACATCCTGGCACACATGTGCTCTGGTCTTCTTCTAACTCAAGTCGTGAGTCAGAAGAAGCTCAGCACAGTACACAGACTCTGTAGCACCGGCGAGGATCCTGAAATACTTTGGGTAGATTTTAAAATCCAAATTGTGTCCCGGCAGCTTTGTTAGGCTACTCTTTTCGATTCCCAACTGCCAAGAGATTTTTTACATGCGCAACAATGCACACGGGCGTCCGATCTCACTACCCAGAGACCAGGGGGAAATTGCTAGAAAACCGCGTGAAAAAAAATAACAGCCTTTACAGGACACTATGCCTCGAAACCGCGCATTTCTAACATCGTATTGACAGTGCGTGAGACAGAAGGATGTTGACAGATATGACAGTGCGTGAGACAGAAGGATGTTGACAGATATGACAGTGCGTGAGACGGAAGGATGTTGACAGATATGACAGTGCGTGAGACAGAAGGATGTTGACAGATATGACAGTGCGTGAGACGGAAGGATGTTGACAGATATGACAGTGCGTGAGACAGAAGGATGTTGACAGATATGACAGTGCGTGAGACAGAAAGATGTTGACAGATATGACAGTGCGTGAGACAGAAGGATGTTGACAGATATGACAGTGCGTGAGACGGAAGGATGTTGACAGATATGACAGTGCGTGAGACGGAAGGATGTTGACAGATATGACAGTGCGTGAGACAGAAGGATGTTGACAGATATGACAGTGCGTGAGACAGAAGGATGTTGACAGATATGACAGTGCGTGAGACAGAAGGATGTTGACAGATATGACAGTTCGTCAGACGGAAGGATGTTGACAGATATGACAGTGCGTGAGACGGAAGGATGTTGACAGATTTGACAGTGCGTGAGACGGAAGGATGTCGACAGAAATGACAGTGCGTGAGACAGAAGGATGTTGACAGATATGACAGTGCGTGAGACAGAAGGATGTTGACAGATATGACAGTGCGTGAGACAGAAGGATGTTGACAGATATGACAGTGCGTGAGACGGAAGGATGTTGACAGATATGACAGTGCGTGAGACGGAAGGATGTTGACAGATATGACAGTGCGTGAGACAGAAGGATGTTGACAGATATGACAGTGCGTGAGACAGAAGGATGTTGACAGATATGACAGTGCGTGAGACAGAAGGATGTTGACAGATATGACAGTTCGTCAGACGGAAGGATGTTGACAGATATGACAGTGCGTGAGACGGAAGGATGTTGACAGATTTGACAGTGCGTGAGACGGAAGGATGTCGACAGAAATGACAGTGCGTGAGACAGAAGGATGTTGACAGAAATGACAGTGCGTGAGACAGAAGGATGTTGACAGATATGACAGTGCGTGAGACGGAAGGATGTTGACAGATTTGACAGTGCGTGAGACGGAAGGATGTCGACAGAAATGACAGTGCGTGAGACAGAAGGATGTTGACAGAAATGACAGTGCGTGAGACGGAAGGATGTTGACAGATTTGACAGTGCGTGAGACGGAAGGATGTTGACAGATATGACAGTGCGTGAGACAGAAGGATGTTGACAGATATGACAGTGCGTGAGACGGAAGGATGTTGACAGATATGACAGTGCGTGAGACAGAAGGATGTTGACAGATATGACAGTGCGTGAGACGGAAGGATGTTGACAGATATGACAGTTCGTGAGACGGAAGGATGTTGACAGATATGACAGTGCGTGAGACGGAAGGATGTTGACAGAAATGACAGTGCGTGAGACGGAAGGATGTTGACAGATATGACAGTGCGTGAGACGGAAGGATGTCGACAGATTTGACAGTGCGTAAGACGGAAGGATGTCGACAGATATGACAGTTCGTAAGACGGAAGGATGTCGACAGAAATGACAGTGCGTGAGACGGAAGGATGTCGACAGATATGACAGTGCGTGAGACGGAAGGATGTCGACAGATATGACAGTTCGTAAGACGGAAGGATGTCGACATATATGACAGTTTGTGAGACGGAAGGATGTTGACAGATATGACAGTTCGTGAGACGGAAGAATGTCGACAGATATGACAGTTCGTGAAACGGAAGGATGTCGACAGATATGACAGTTTGTGAGACGGAAGGATGTCGACAGAAATGACAGTGCGTGAGACGGAAGGATGTCGACAGATATGACAGTTCGTAAGACTGAAGGATGTCGACAGATATGACAGTTTGTGAGACGGAAGGATGTCGACAGACATGACAGTATTCACCTTACAGCGTGGACTTAAAAAGAAATGGATCTTTGAAGTCAAATACCTTGAATATGGTTTGTTTTTATTACTTTGCTTCTATTGTGCCTTTCCGCGCCAGGTTTTGAAAAAGAATCGCGTACGAGATTTGACAAATACTACATACATTCTGGTATTTTGTGGCCTCAGAAACTGCATCTATCTATAGCTTTCGGGTAGACCTCTAGGTCTAGTTCCATTGTCTAAGCGACAGGGCTCTCAGTGATGCATTGTCTGGTGGTAGTTTTGTCACATGTCCGAACCATTTGATCTATGTCTCTTGACATGGTTTAGTACTGCCTGTGGCATACGGTTATGGATTTATTGCAAAACATATTATCTGCATCGACTCATATAACTTGTCAAGACCACACCTTCGATTTTATGTTTCAGAAATTTTCAGGTACAAATTTAAGGCTATGTCGACTAAGAAAAGTCTATAATAAAATATGCTTTATGCGGATTCGAGTGCAACTCTTTTGAGATGACAGGCAAGCGGCTGGACAAGGTAACTTACCGACAAGTGTAACAGCAGATGTTGGCATTCTGTGGCGCACAAGCAGTGGACACAGGCAGTTGGGTACATTGTGTACTCTTGTCTCCATAGTGGCAATCTATGATTGAAATATGCGCTAGTTGAAAATATGATTTCGCCAGAAAAGTATATGCCTTCATAAAATAAATTATTGGTTTTCAACACTTTTACTAGTCTCAACACATCCCGTTCTTTTTTACGATGACATTTTTTGTTATTTTAAGCCCTACTCTGGCTCTTGCCAGGGGCCGCAATATAACCTGGCCATAAATATGGCCTAAAGGCTGAACGCGGTTTCTGGGACCTCTCCACGGTGATTCTCATCCACATGGTGGCACATTGTGTCATCGGGTGTTTATCGCTTGTGTGATGTCCTGGTGGGGTAGAAACTTAGTCAGTTTTCACCACTAATATATATACAGTGGAACCTCGCTTAAGGAGCATAATTCATTCCGGAATCACACTCGTTAAGCGAAACACTCGTTATGCGAAACACTTTTTCTCATACAAATTAATGTAAAATACGATAGTGCGTTCCATGTCGAAAAAAATACTCATAAAATGTTGTGTATAACGTTTATTTAAAGAAAATTATATACATATTGTTAAGGAGAGTGAATCATCTTCATCTTTTCTTCAAACGCGAAATGAACCCACCTGTAATGCGAATTCGATTTACAGAAACAAAAGTGGAAATATTTATGATACATAGCAAATTATTTTTTTTTTTTACTAGAAAGACGTCCAGAGACATTTGTTTTTGCCTAAATCGTCAAAATTCGGCGAAAATGCGACACAGCATTATCATTAAATAAATTTGCAACGCGCATAGCCACTTCCTTATTAGGGTGATGCTTCTCAACGTAAGATGCAACAGTTTCCCATGCTGTCAGCATATCTTTAATTCGCCAGAAGACTGTTACTTTTCTGTTAACTCCTCCTCCTCTGACAAACTTTCCTCCCAAACTTTTTGCTGTGAAACACAATGCAACTCCATAAGCTCTTCGGTGGTCAGCTCTTGGCTGTGCTCTTCCACAAGCTCTTCGATATCGCTGTTATCCACCTACAATCCCATGATAGTGGCCAAAGACACAATCGTATTGACTAAAGGTTCCACAGGTACTGTCTCGAACCCCTCAAAATCACAAACCTACATCGCTCTCCTTCCAAAGCTTCAGAAGTTTGGGTTCTCTTGGTAACCCCTTCCCCCGCCTTGCCGATCATCTTGAGGCAGGCAACGATGTGGAAGTTATTTTTCTAAAACTCTTTGACAGTGAGGTTGGTTCCTTCAGTCACATGAAAACAATGCTCTAAGAGTGCTTTAGTGTAGAGCTTCTTAAAGTTAGAAATAACTTGCTGGTCCATGGGATGGAGTAACGGAGTGGTGTTGGAAGGCAGAAACTGGATCTTGATAAACTTAAATTCTTCAGAGAGGTCATCTTGTAGGCCTGGAGGATTCATGTACATATATCACAATATAACACAAGTCTGAGAAAATGTGTGATCACAAGCGACACTACGATGCTACTGAAACAAGTGCTGAACACAGACTGATGTAACATGCGCACAATCCAGGACTTCCCATCTCCTCGCCACTCGTTATGCGAAACGTCGCTCGTTAAGCAAGTCATTTTTTTTTACAATTTGTTTTGCTCCTTATGCGAATTACTCGTTATGAGAGGTGCTCATTAAGCGAGGTTCTACTGTATATATATCTTTGTTGATGTGCTCTGTCAAGAGCACTATAAAGACTGCTGTTCATTTCTGTAAGGCAGTTTTTAATGCCAACACTCCATCTTTTTCAAGGTCTTCCACTCGCTCTATACCTGTTGTAACATTTTAGTGTGGCTAACATAAAACACTCAAAAAATCAGACCAAAATTATAGCCAATACTTTTTTTTTAAGTGGATGAACAGCAGAAACCGCTGAATCGATACCTGTCACTTCCCTTGTCGTTCTCATCAGGATGTGTTTGTCTAGTACAGTCACTACATGTGTGTGTGTGTGTGTAGCTGGCACTCAAACATTGCCCCAACAAAGCATTATGAGATGGTCTATTTAGCCAAGCATCAAGACTTACCGTAAATGGTGGTTTTGTATTTCTTGCAAGTGGCGCAACAGAGATTGACGATAGCACTGTTGTAGCAGTTAAACTGGCCGTGTTGGTCAATAAACCGTTGACAGGTTCCAGTGAAGGAAATGCTTGGTATATCTAGAACTTTCTGATCGCCCAGCACACACTCGGCTGTAAATAATAACACCCATAACAAGTATTTAATCAATCAGGGAGTGTACCAAATCAGCCAGTAACAATTCAAACAGTGCC
Organism: Candidula unifasciata; assembly: GCA_905116865.2. Lineage (NCBI taxonomy): Eukaryota > Metazoa > Mollusca > Gastropoda > Stylommatophora > Geomitridae > Candidula > Candidula unifasciata. The sequence continues at coordinate 76,500 of CAJHNH020002748.1, forward strand.
TAGAAAAAATTAACAACAAAAATGTTGATGGTCACGATAAGATGATGTTGCTGACGATGGCAATGAATATGGTGATAATGTGAGGATGATAACGACCAGAGCTTGTTTGTGGTGATTCCCAACATCCATAAAAATAGACACAATTTACCCCCCCCCCCCCCCCCCCCCCCCAAACACCACCGCCTTTCCACCCTTTATTCCCGGAGAGATACTCTGTGTTGGTAGCCCTGTTCTTAAAAAAATTTTAATGAATATTTTTAATGATGACGATTAAAGTCGTGATTTTAATCAACGTAATAACAATGACCCCGGTGGGTGGGGTGGGGGGGGGGGATGATTGTAGTGGTTATAATAATGATAAAAAGGATGATGATAAAAGTGATGATAATGATTATGATAATAATAAAGATATTTTTTTTCTTCTTCTCTTTTTTTTCCTTCTTCTTCTTCTTCATCTTCTTCTTCTTCTTTTTCCTCTTCTTCTTCTTCTTCTTCTTCTTCTTCTTCTTCTTCTTCTTCTTCTTCTTCTTCTTCTTCTTCTTCTTCTTCTTCTTCTTCTTCTTCTTCTTCTTCTTCTTCTTCTTCTTCTTCTTCTTCTTCTTCTTCTTCTTCTTCTTCTTCTTCTTCTCTTCTTCTTCTTTTCTTCTTCTTCTTCTTCTTCTTCTTCTTCTTCTTCTTCTTCTTCTTCTTCTTCTTCTTTCTTCTTCTTCTTCTTCTTTTCTTCTTCTTCTTCTTCTTCTTCTTCTTCTTTCTTCTTTTCTTCTTTCTTCTTCTTCTTCTTCTTCTTCTTCTTCTTCTTCTTCTTCTTCTTCTTCTTCTTCTTCTTCTTCTTCTTCTTCTTCTTCTTCTTCTTCTTCTTCTTCTTCTTCTTCTTTGAATTATTGTTATTCTCTTTATTCATTATCATCATCATCATCATTATTACTATCATCATCGGCATCATCAACATCTTTGTCATCATCATCATTGTCTTCTTTTTAAATGAGTTGTTGGCAGGGTGTGTTGTGCTTTACAGAATGGCTTAGAAATATGTACCTTTCGGACCATTACATCTTATTTCAACAATCCCTTAATGAGACTCTTTTATGACATGCATGCTAAGAAACAATGGGTCAAATCTCTCACCCCACTTTCTCATCTCCGCCCCTCCCCTTTTTCAAAAATGAAACCAGGAACAAATACAGAGGAAAGCAACAGTGATGATGATGATGAAGAGGGTCACGAACAGCAGACAGACATCAGAACTTACTGTCAACGTTTGCGGAGGCGGCGCTTGTGTCAGTGACGCACTTGCCATTGTCGCATCTCTGTGAATGAGACACAGACTGACAAACTGAGACTGAGTAATGCGGCTGGTCAAGGGACTAATACTTACACGGTAGCTAGTTGTCTTTGTACTAGAGACATGACAGTGGGTGGAGGTTTGAGTGTCAAGAAGACAGACAGACAGACAGACAGACAGACAGACAGACAGACAGACAGACAGACAGACCGACAGACAGACAGACAGACAGACAGACAGACAGACAGACAGACAGACAGACAGGCAGGCAGGCAGGCAGGCAGATAGATAGATAGATAGATAGATAGATAGATAGATAGATAGACAGATAGATAGATAGATAGATAGATAGATAGATAGACAGATAGATAGATAGATAGATAGATAGATAGATAGATAGATAGATAGATAGATAGATAGATAGATAGATAGATAGATAGATAGATAGATAGATAGATAGATAGATAGATAGATAGATAGATAGATAGATAGATAGATAGATAGATAGATAGATAGATAGATAGATAGATAGATAGATAGATAGATAGAGATAGATAGATAGATAGATAGATAGATAGATAGATAGATAGATAGATAGATAGATAGATAGATAGATAGATAGATAGATAGATAGATAGATAGATAGATAGATAGATAGATAGATAGATAGAAATCCTACCTTCCTGCGATCACAGATGATTCCTTCTGATGTAAATGTGGGTAGACAGTATCTGGTGCCTGGTAGTTGACAGTAGAGCTGCTGACAGATGGAATCTCCTTTAGGGATCGTACTGTTGTACAGGTTGTTGGACTGTAGATGGGAAATACTCGGTTGAAAGGCCCCTCTTAATCATGTACATACATTTTCTTTAACAGTCTTTGTTTATACATTTTGTGCTATTTAAATTATAGACATTATATATAGAAATCATTTAAATCCAGCTGCTGTTATATTATCACAGATACTGCATATCTACTATCGTAGGCGATTCCTTGTGATGTAAATGTCGCATTTAGGAGGATGCTGCGCCAGACAGTTCTGGATGGCGTACTTCCCTCAGGCATAGTGAATCGGCCTGTCAGGCAGCGGAGGTTGCAGAGAAACGGAGGCAGACTGGAAAGAATCGTACTGCTAATCTGACACTTACTGCGGCTTCCATTTGTTGTCCGCACTGCTCAAGAAATTTCCAAACCCACATTGGACAAATCAGCCACCTTCGTACTTATAATCATTGATCATTACTTCCTTAAATGAAAGTGGTCTTCATCAGTCGTAATGGACGAACAACCACAAATGTGGACAGATAGTATTTGGTCCCTGGTAGTTGGCAGTAGAGCTGGTGACGCATAGAATCTCCTTTAGGGAACGTGTAAATGTACAGATTGTTGGGACTCTAGACGGGAAATAAAGGTAAATCAAAGGAGAGCAGTCAGAAGACCGGAGAAAAGTGAGAAATAGGCCCGTCTGCATACAGTTAGGTAGATGATTCGGCAATTTAAGCGTCATAGCACCTGCATGTGCAGCATCCTGAACCAATCCCCCTCCTCCCCCTCCCCTCCCCCCATATCCCTCATCCCGCAATATATTTTAGAAAAGGTTAACTCCCCGGACACAGAAAGGGGTCTTGCAGGCTTCCTTTATATGTAGGAAGAGACCCTCTTCAAAAGCATTTTATTTCAAACGTATTGTTTATTTGCCGTTCGGCATATTATTATTATTATTGTTACTATTATTATTGTACTCTTGAACCAGAGTTATGATCATGTGAGCTCCCTTTGGTATGGAATCTTTGTATACCATTGATATTAGGATAGCGTCCCAAAATGGGACGTAATTTTTCGTTATTGTAAAACCCTACTCCTTCTGTTGCTGGGTCGACACATAACCGAACCTATGGGTAGAACGGGGTTTCTGGGACCTGACCTTGGGTGATCATCATCCAAATAGGGGCACTGTGTGTCACCGGGTGTTTATCGCTCTGTGTGGGTGTGATGTCCTGGCGGGGTTGGTCGTCAGTCAATCAATTAATTTGTATACCGAACAGATGGTCGGGAGAGGAGGAGAAAACGTGAGCGCCCCCCCCCCTTCCCATTCCCGGTCCCTGGGGTCTTTCCCGATGTTTATTAGAGTCGATGCCCCTGCAGTCAGAATCTGGGACATCTGTAATGCTAAGATTTAAGAAGAAAAAGCTAAAGCACCCCTTTCCACGCCTTTCCACGTCTGTATCAATTAAGCAGAAGAGCATACATTTCAAAGCTTCAAGGATCATATGTATCTTCTGAACTCTCCTAGAACTAACCAGACTGTGATAATTGTAACTGCTTCTAATCAGAAACGTTCTAGTTTGAAGTAAAGGATACTCTTCCATGCCTCCATGTGTTTTGGGTATATAGTCATCAAAGTCGACTGCAGAAGGCAGGGTTACCAAAACCTTTGTGGGAGGGAAAAAAACATCCCAGTAATAAACTAATTCTGCATCTTTTACAGGTCACTGTGAAAGCAGCCCCAGCATTGCTGCTTTATTTAAGTACGCAATTATATGTCCAGGAGTTTGTCATTGTCCCATTTATATCCTTATCATTTATTTAGGTTGAACATGGTAAATCGCTACGGAAAAAGCAAACACCATTCGGTTGTCTCATGGGTTGTCCAGAAATTATTAACTATTTATTCTTACGAGGCAAGTATAACTTCGGACATCGTTGACTGTCCTCTGACAGATGGCATTGTGGTCAAAGAGCTGTCCCTTGTAGGAAGCCCATGATGTCGCTGGCTTTGTGGAGGCGGAGTTGGTATTCAAGAGGCAGTTTGGGCTGTAGAGGAAGAACGTTTAGTCAGGTTACTCTTTTCAAAGTCTCTGGTGGTTCATTGGCTGACCTTTGGTTTGGTGGATGGTTGGTTAGTTGGAAAGTTGGTTGGCTTGATAGTTGTTTGGTTGGAGGGTTGATCCGTTTAGTGGTAATTTTGATGAAAGATTGGTTGGTTGATGGAAGGTTGATTGACTGACTGGATGACTGGTTGTTTGTTAAAAGTGTTTGGTCGATTGGTCAGTTGGATGTCTTTGGTAGGTTGTTAAGGGATGTGTTTAGTAGGCTGGTCAGTTAGATGGATGATTGGTTGGGCTACTAGTTTCTTGGATGGCTGGTTTGGTTAGTGGTTGGTTAAAAGGGTGGTTAGATGGTTGACTTAACTGGTAAGTTGGTTACCTGGTTGTTAGTTCGGTGTTGGTTGAATGGTTTGTTGGGTTCTTTTTATTGGATTGGTGGATGGCTGGCTTGGTGGGTGGTTGTTTGTATGGTTAAGTTGTTAGTTGTCTTGATGGCTATATGACTGACTGGTTATATGGTCTGTTGATTGGTCGGTTGGGTTGTTATGGTAAACTAGGTGTTTAAACGGGTGGTTGGTTGGAAGGTGTCTGAGTTATTGGTTGGGTGGATATTTTGGCCACTGCTCTTCCGTGGGTTTTGTTGAAGTAAATACTCATGTTAAAACAATGACTGTCAGAAAAAATAAATGAAAGCGAAAACATCCATAAAGATCAACTACAGACTTCAAGAAACAGAACTGTAACATGTGAAATGTATTGTTGTATGCTCTCATTTATATATATATATATATATATATATATATATATATATATATATATATATATATATATATATATATGAGAGCATATATATATATATACATATATATATATATGTATATATATATATATATATATATATATATATATATATATATATATATATATATATACATACATATATATATATATACATACATATATATATATATATATATATATATATATATATATATATATATATATATATATATATATATATATATATATATAGCTATTGCTAGAGAATGAACCTTCGACTTGGCAAGCAAACACCAGTAAGTAATAGCTCTGTCTCTCTGAAAAAAGAACCAGCATTACTGTTCAAAACTTTCATAATACAAGCCCTAGCATAATTTAGTTAAAATCCTAATCTGCAAGACGTGCTTATTTCGTTTGTCCGTTGAAAAACATGATATGCGTAATGCAAAGTAAAAAATGTTTGAATAAATCCTCCCTTTTTTTTAGCATTCCGAGCTTTTGGGGGTCACTGCTGCAGATATCACCAGCTACCATTCATGTCTGTGATTGGCTTTCTCTGTGCGGTTGGTGTTTCCTATTGTGTGTATGTCTTCCTGGATATTACCTCTCCACCCTGTTGTTGATCTGTCTTGTGGTTTTCGGCCTTTCAGCTGCCATGTATTGACAGCTTTGCCTCTCGATTGTCTGCCATTTTCTACACAGGCTCCAGCCGTTTCAGTCTATTAGCCAATGCCAGTGATCAGTGGTGCTTTAAACAAATCATGCATCTGATTAGGCTGTTAGCAGGCATTGCAGAGGGCAGAGACTCTCTGTGTCCCAGGATACAAAGAATTCAGTACACAGTAACAGTGAAATTTATATGCAGGAGTCACTCGTACACACTGCTTGACAAACTACAGGTGAATTCTCATTTCTTGACTTTAGAATTTCAGTATCATTCCTCACTCTCAGTTTGCCCCTTTTTGCATCTTTGATAGTTTCAGATGTTTGCCTTATACTGTTTTCAAAAAAAAAAAAAAATGTAAAAATTTTTAATGCTTTTCATCATCATCAGTCAGCAACTGCAGAACGCCGCTCTCTTCATGGCACAGCACGCCTGAAAGTATCTCTTTCCCTAGCCATATCTCCAGCTCCACGCGCTTAAAATGCCAATGCTTCTTCAATGTCCAGTATCCATCTTCACGTAGGTCAACCCCTGCCTCGCCTTCCACAAACTGCAGCCTCCATCACCATCTTTAATGTGGCTTAAGTACTTCAACTTTCGTGACAGGACGCTGTTTATGAGCCAGTTCTCCTTGGTGATTAACTCGTGCAGCATGTCGATGTTTTTCCTTTTCTTGATCCATGGTTTTCTGAAAATCTTTCTGTAACATTTCAATTCAAAATCTCCAATCTTTTTCTTCAGTGATTGAGTAAGAGTCCAGGGTTCAACCCTAAGTTGCCACAGAAAAAATGAATGATCTTAAATATTTTTTTTTCTTTAACTAATTTACAGGTGCTTTGCCATAGGTTCATACTGTTTACTATCTGCATTGCTAATGTAAGTCTTATTCTGACTTCTGTAATGCTTTTATTTAGTGTTAACTTTGTAAACAAGACTGTGTGTGCAAACAGTATTGCACGTCTGTGAATACATGTGTTGCCCTTTGTGAGTGTATTATTTGTTGATGTAGCGATGTAATGCTTGACATCGTTCGAGTAAAGACACATCTTTGTACACGGTATTCTTATTACATTTTTTAGGGAGAGGAAGGTTAGAATGGAGAAAAGTCACTCATAAAGGACGTATAGGTACATGGAGGAAAACAATCGTAAAAAAGGCTTCATCTCTTATAGGTGAGCTCTAATTTTCTGAGTCATATAAAACAATTGATCTTATCAGTATTTTATACGATTTATTATTCAGTATCAATAAATAACTGACTTTCTACTCCACCAGGACATCACACAAGCGATAAACACCCGATGACACAAAGTGCCACCATGCGGATGAGGATCGCCGTGGAGAGGTCCCAGAAACCGCGTTCAGACATTTGGCCATATTTATGGCCTGCCTTTTATTGCGGCCCCCGGCAAAGCCTAGGTGAAGCTTCAAATAAAAAATTTCATCCTGATAAGGACGATAGAGAATAGTATCAATAAATAAACAATATTGCTGACATTTGTGCTGCAAATAAAAGATATCGTAATGTCTGTCCCAAATACAACATATCAAGGCAAAACTTTCGGCCAAGAAAAACATCGGTGCAAGTCAAACTTTACGGGTTGCTGGGTGAAATACGAGAAACAGTGAAGTTCATACTAGAGACAACATTGTAGATAAAGATAATTTATTTCAAGAGGACGAAAAAAAAAAGAAGAAGAAGGAGAAGAAGAGGTAAAAGAAGAAGAAGAAGAAGAAGAAGAAGAAGAAGAAGAAGAAGAAGAAGAAGAAGAAGAAGAAGAAGAAGAAGAAGAAGAAGAAGAAGAAGAAGAAGAAGAAGAAGAAGAAAAAGAAGAAGAAGAAGAAGAAGAAGAAGAAGAAGAAGAAGAAGAAGAAGAAGAAGAAGAAGAAGAAGAAGAAGAAGAAGAAGAAGAAGAAGAAGAAGAAGAAGAAGAAGAAAAAAGAAGAAGAAGAAGATAATGTAAATTTCATTATCCCATTACAGAGACCCTAAGGCATCGTTTACAGCAACAGTTAATATAAGACACGGTCTTATCTTTTGGGAAATGCGGTACTTACTTCAGAAGAGGCAGAAAGTCTTTGATATCAGAAGCAGCACACTCGGCGAATACCCAGCGATGTTTGTGTCGTGGGCTGTTGGCAGCAGACATGATCTTGTCTGAAGCTATACCATCATGACTGGCGCCCAACCTGTTGAAGACAACACCTGCTTGTTACCTGGCTTCTACAATGGTGGGCTCTCATTTAAACTGATAACATGTCAGACCAGGGGTGACGATACCTTAGGGCTTCAGCTAAACCCGCCCTCCACATCCCCCGAAGAATGTGCAAAAACGCTAAATGTTCCTTATGCACATCCCAGTCAAGTATATAGAAGATGCTCTTTTAGAATACGCAAAAAGTCTCAAGTTTATTGTCTATAGCCATCCCGCAGGTCATGAAGAAAACACCAGACAAATCGTGTATAGAAGTGTGCGCTTTACGAGTTCCAACGACGCGGCGTTTGGTTGCGCATGCGTACATATCCGAGATCAGTAGCTGCACGCTAGGTAGAAAGAGAGACAGCAAATCGCTCACGCGTTGAAAACCTTGTCGTGTCAGTTGGGACACTTCTTCACCTCCCACGGGCTTTTGTAATCTTTGAGTGCGTGAAACCCAGTAGAAAAAAAAATCAGAACTTTTCATGAACTTGCCTACACGAAGAGAGTTCCTTCTCATCCTATTCAGGCTGCTGCCGATCGCAGCCTATACTTCGGTGTGGGGATGTTATGAGATGCTTCATTCGACCTTCGCTCCCGTATACAAAGTTTGTTGGAGGTTGTGTTAACTAGAGTCTCTTTGAGGCGCCACAGGCGCCTGTGTACAAGTAGGAAGTACTTCAGGATGAAGCAATGAAGGCTCGACTGTTGGTGAGTATCCAGACTGGAATGTTTTTGTATTTCTACGTTCCTTGCAATGGCTCCCACCCCCCCCCCCCTGAAAAGAAGCCACTGACAAGGAACGTAGAAATACGAAAACATTCCAGTAGTCATACTCTCGAACCGTCGAGCGAGTAGCACAACGTGAAATAATCACGGTGAGGGGTGATAACACGAGAAAAGAAGGACAGTTCAGCCGCAGAAAACAAAGAAAATATGAACCCCTTCCCCACCCCTTTTTTCACAACATAGGACACGCTGTGGGATCGACCGGGATACGAATGGGAGGGGAAGGAACTGTCGCTTTGTGGGCAAGTTCATGAAAATTACCGAACTTATTCATTGTGTTCAGTGTAGCATTAGCTGATTAACACAATTCCGTTTATTCTATTTAATTTATAATATTTTTCGGTTTTTTTTTTATATTTTATTTTACAGAAAACCCATGAGATAACTGTGGAAGACGTTTATTAACGCAGGTGGGTCTTGCTAGTCACACTCACTATTTCCTTGGGCTGTGAGTCCCATGCCTCCTCACAGCATAATATTATACTACTATCTGGGAAGACGGAGAGATGCCAACACTTTACATAAAATGTTTGGGCCAAAGTGGGGAAACTCAAGCGCCGCAGATCGGTGACAACATAAAATGTTTTAGCCAAAGGGGGAAACTCAAGATCGGTGACAACATAAAATGTTTGAGCCAAAGGGGGAAACTCAAGATCATTGACAACATAAAATGTTTGAGCCAAAGGGAAAACTCAAGCGCCGCTAGATCGGTGACAACATAAAATGTAAATAATGTAACTATGGTCTCCGAGGAAGTGGAGGAATGGGCCTCGGTTTGAATAGTGGGAAGAAGGAGGTAGTGGTGGTGTCAAAGAGACGAACTGTTCCTGGGTGTGTAATAAACGTCGATGGTGTTGTTTTAAGACAAGAACAGAGGTTAAGTATCTGGGCACATGGATGGCATCAGATGGAAGGTGCATGGCCGGGATGAGAGACAGAGTGGGACAGGCAGGGACTGCATTTTGTAAAATGAGGAATATATTGTGCAATGTATCCTTGTCATTGAGAGTTGGATAGCTTGCTTGCTACGTGCATCCAAATTGAACATATGGCTGTGGGTCCTGGGCAGTTTGGCAGGCCAAACAGTTTCTTGAGGCCTCGGAGATGTGGTTTTACAGAGGAGTGCTTGGAATACCTTGGACAGCCAAAAAGGTCAGCCAGGAGGTTTTGGGGGAGGCGGGAGCCAGAAGACAACTTATCACAGACATCAGAAGGAGACAGTCATCATTTTTCGGCTATGTTGTGAGAGGAGGGAAAGTGCAACATGTCGTGACCGCTGGGGGGAGGGGGAGGTGTGGAGGAGGACGGCGGGAGAGGATTCTAGGCAGTCGTGTTGCATGGCACAGAGGGGTGTCGGCACACGAACTAATACATTTTGCAGGAGATCGCAGATTATGAAGAGGCCCACGCCAGTCGGCAAGGCACCTGATGATGATGATGATGATGGTCTCCTTGCAATCCCATGGAACAGGTTATGTAACCGTAAGTAAACTTTGGCAATTTATGTTTTCCACAGTTGTCTCTCCATTAGAAAATTACAGACGAGAAAAGTGGGCGCTCCACAATTATATTCAAATATGTCAGCCAGGTATAATCTGCAGCAACAAGAATGTTCGTAGTTTAGTTGGTTACCAACGGAAAAGTTGGTTTTGTGAATGTGAAGTAAAAAAAAAAACGTAACGTTCTACTTCCCGTGTTTAATATTTGGAGTTTTTGTCAGCATTATTATGATCACCGAGTTTCACTTTTGTCCTTAAGCGAAATGGAGATTAACAGTTTGCGATCCTTTACTTGAGGGGTTGTAATGGCTATTGTAATGGATTCGGTGTCGATGTAGAAGCTTTTAAATGTCGTCGATTGATCTTTTCCTAAGGCGGCCATTTGATTTCACTCTAGATCTTTTCTTGAGTAGCGCACGCATTAGGTAGTTGTTCTGGCTGCATTCTTACGATTACCAACCATCTGATCTTCTGTTTCTCAATGAATTTGCTGCATGATGTTGTTGCTACAGTTGTCTAATAATATAATTTCTAACTTTGGCTCATGTAGTTGTCGGCTCCGTGGCCAAGTCGATGCGAACGCTTCGTAATGCCGTGATGCCGGGTTCGATCCCAGCTGCGGGCCATGCGCCTCGCTTTGGTTTCCACAGTGGTGTCAAGAAAGCCGACCGTCCAGAAAGCAATGGCAAACTACTGGACGTAAATTTGGTTTTGCAACGTTCTGTAAAGGATACGCAACTAACCTCATGTGTTTGTGTTGGTGGTCGGTATGAGGCGTTTCATTTCACAATTGTTACGTTTACGTAGGTTAGCCTTTAATAATGTCAAGTCTGGCACTAGTGTGGCACAGTCGTGCCTATACATCCCCCAAGAAATAGATGTGCCTAGTTCGGCCAAGGGTGAATGAATATAGTTCGTAGATCTCTTCAATCGTACTCAAGAACAAGGCCAGTGATGTAATCAATTACACAAGAGCTGGTTTATTTACAATATTCTCGTCACACAGGCTTCATAAATTCAATAAGCAATAGTAAATGAAACCTTTATTATCTGGATACAGGCTATTCGTATGACTCTCTACGAGTTCCTTAACCACTGTTCTAGCTAAACTCCAAGTTTAACATATACCTTCTAAATGAAGTAAAGCACTAGTTTTCTCCTAACCGGTCTTTCCAGCGGTTCAGCCCTAACCTGTCCTATCAAGCGGTTCCGTGGCTCACCAGCTTCTCAAGCCCCTGGCTCTGACTTTATTCTCCCGCTTTCCCGCTCTTTCTGGCGTACCTTCTCCATCACTCCCCTGTCACCTGTCTTTGGTGGTCACGTTTGGATGAACGTATCTCTGCAGCTGGTCACAGTGCATGTGCTTGCTCACGGGCACTCGTCGAATGTTTCATCCCTCACTGTCAGATGTCATGGCGGTTATCGTGTAGATGTTCTGCATAGCTGGCTAGGCCATGGCTTTCTAATCACCCATTTCTGTCATTTCACACAGTGATGGATTAGTACGCCGTGTGGTGGTCTGAAATGTATGCTTTGTTCATTTAACCCCTTTCTGCCTATATTTCATTACACTAGTAGCGCCGTGCTGAAATTAATATGCTGTTTTTACTTGAAGCTCATACTTATGTTTAGATGTCTGAATGCCCAAAAAAACCACTTCTAGTTACTGCCCTTGTTATACCACCGTTGAGGCTAAGGATTTTCGGCGGCTGGGCTAATTTCTGTTGCCACGACTGTGCAGGTGAGAATTTTATTTTGCTCCAACAGAAAAAATCCCCAGCCTTACAGAGGATTCGAACCTGGGTCTCCCGCTTGAAAGCACAGCGTTCTAACCGCCCAGCCAGCCAATCCTTGATGTCTGTAGAACGTTGTCATTTGGTGTATAAGTACACTGGCTTGTTGGCATATTGTTTCTGTTTCCAGATCCATTCTCCCGTCCTCCGAGAATAAACTTCTGAGATATTTACATTCGTTATCTTTAACTTAGTCGCCAATCATGGCTTTGGCATTTCGGACACGCTTTGTAATGTCGGGGTGCTGCGTTTGATCCCAACTGTGGATGATTTATCTTGCTTTAGTTTCGACAGTGGTGCCTTTGAGAAAGCATTCGCAAACTACTGAACGTAAAATTTGCTTAGAAAAACCATAACAGCCCAAAAATGCTTTTGCTTTTGCAGCATCATGTAAAAGATTCGCAACTAACAGCATTTTTAAATTATGTAAAGTAGACACACACACACACACATACACACACACACACACACGCAAAACGGTTTCTGACATACAAGCAAAATGAAAGAAAAGATACTTAATACAACAGCAGCAAAGGCTGCAATGTATTGAGAAGATAAGGACGAGTGGTCCTGTTCACGTTTCCAGGCCCATCTTCACACTTTCGCAGTCTGATCTAGGTAAGAGGGGTTTCCCGTTGTACTGCTTTCTTCTAAAAGAGTCTTTCGTGTGAGCTAGGCCTCAGAAAGTATCAATGAAGGTCATCCAGTGTGTAGATTGGCCGGTAAACGTAAACAGAACCTGGCCAGTAATACGGTTAGTAATAAAGCTCCTCATTCCACGCCAATGTATACGGCATAGAGAGTTAAGCAGGGTCGGAATTATGAGCCGTTGAAACCATTAGCACTAAATATTTTGTTGCAACCTATACCCCACCCACCCCCCCCCCCCCCTCACCGCACCAGTCGTTTAAACTGCATAATGGGTTCCTGGGAAAATCAGTGTGCTGGCGTCCCATTGACAGTCAGGTACAGGTTGCATAGACGTGTTCATAAAAACAACTCACAAATGTGCCAGTTCGTGTGCTGTTGTCAGGGCTGTGAGGTAGGTGGCGTTGAACTCGACGACACTCACCGAGTCTTTAGGGTCGCAGATTTTACCAACGTTGGCCAGACCTGAAACAAAGTGTGGCAACAGTGAATTTGTCGTTGCTGAAGAAGTAACGGTAACTGATGTAGTTGTAGCAGCAGCAGCAGCTGCATAAATATTAGAAGTAGTCGTAGTAATTGTAAAAGTAGTAGCAGTAGAAGCATAAGCTGTAGTAGTAGCGGCAGCAGCAACAAGCAGCAAAAGCACAGCAGCGGTAATAGCGGTATAAGTAGTAGTCGTTGTTTTGATGGTGATAATGTTTTTCCTCTTGTATTAACAGCAGTCTTTTTTTTATTATTTTACTATAGGTGTTATTGTTATGACAGTAGGAGTCGTGGTGGTGGCGGTGGTGGTGGTGATGGTTGCAGTAGTTGTCGCGGTAGTAGTAGTTTTTGCTGTTTTTGTCTTTCTTGTGTTTACTTATGTTGTTGAGACAGCAGTAATAGCCTTAGCACTGTTGTGGTAGCTGTGTCAGAAATAAATATTAGTAGTACCTGCTGTTGTTTTCATTGGATCACTGGGGTCAGAGACTGTGACAGCTTGCACATTTCATTTGCATTTCTATTTCCCAGCAGAGTGAGAAGTGGTGGACTGACAGAGCCAGATAAAACTATGGGGACTTACAGAGCAGATGTAAGTATTTGGACAGGCAGAGAAAAGTAAAACTTTGCCACAGACAGTTTGAGTGAAAATGGGGGTCAAACAGATCAAATGAACATAAGGCAGCAAAAGATAAATGATAAGTATAAAACAGACAGATGAAGCGAAAATATGGGACATACATTCTAAGTGGAAAAATGGGACAGACAGATCAAAGGAATATGTGGGGGAGATTGCTGGTTTGAAAATATGGGATGCACAGATCAAATCAACATAAATGAGGAGACAGAGTGAAAGTGTGGGACAGACAGATCAGGTGAAGGTATGTGATAGACATTTCAAGTAAAAAATATGAGACAGACAGATCAAGTGAAAGTATGGAATAGAAGATGAAGCTGAGAGCATAAGACAGATGTAGTATCAGTATGAGACAGATAGATCAAATGAAAATATAGCACAGACAGTTCAAGTGAAAGTGTGGGGATAGGGAAAACAGGTGAAAATATGGAGACTAACAGAGCAATGGTAAAACTGTGACACACCATCTGGTCTTAAGACAGTTAGTCGCTTGTCCTTTACAGGACGTTGCAGAACCAGCCCCAGCATTTTTTGGCTGTTGTCGTTTTTCGAGGCAATTTTATGGCCAGTAGTTTGCCATTGCTTCCTCAACAGTCCCCGCTCGATTCCACTGTCGAAACCAACGCAAGACAAACCTTCCGCAGCTGGGATCGAACCCGGCACCCCAGCCTTGCGATGCGCATTCGCTACACCTAAGCCACAGACGCCGACAATAAGACAGACAGACAACAAAAACAACAATTTGATAATAGTATTAAATGTTAAATGAAGTTAAAATGCAAAACAATTTACCTTGTGTGTATATACCTGCGTCACCCAGAATATCATACCTGTCAAAGATTAAAGCAGCATGACTTATTCAGGTGAAACACGTTTGATAAAGAGTGGGAGTTGCAGTGGTAAGAGTGGTCAGACTCTCGCCTTCGGATCGGAAGGTCGTGTGTTCGGATCCTTACAGTTCTATACTTTTTTTTCTCCAAATATTACCTTAGCTCCCAGGTTGACCCAGCCTTAAATGGGTACCAGGTAAGTCATGGGAAGTAAAGGCGGCCAGTATGATGTCTACCACATCATCCACCAAGTGTTGATTGGTCTATTAAATATAAGTCTAGCCCTATATGCCCAATATGCCTAAAGGCGTGGTAGAGGCCATTAAAAACAGAAAATTATAACGTCAGCATTAGTCACTATATGTCATACAAGCCTCAAATCTGTTTCCGCCCATTTCGTGCGTTCATGAACAGTGCTTTCGCTACAATGCATAGAATCCTGTCTGGCACCTTCGACCTCCCTCATCAACTCTCAATTTAGGGGTTTCCTTGGACTCGTCATTTAATCAATGCATTTGTTTCTTATTTCTGTTACTGTTTGGTGATTCATTTCTTCCTTCTTCTTCATGGTATGTGGCCAATACATCACCATCTTCACTGTCTTAGACCTGATGACACCGGGCGTTGCCTAAATATGTAACTGATTTCTTCGCTTTTCGAGAATTCACCCCATCAGTTTTCTTCGGCATTCGGGATCGAGTGAACAGTGAGGAGGCAAAAAATAGATCAATATAGACTGAGGAATGAGGCTGCGAGTAGTTGCCAGGGGATCAAAGCTCAACACTCAAAGAAAAGGCGAGACGGATATGCAGTCAGACAGTCACTGGTATCGGAATAAGAACTCTTCGCTTGCTGTTGAATTTCGGGAACGGGTACGCTTTTGAAAGCGTCTTGAGTGATGTGATATCGATTGTTAGTCATGCATTATTCTTCGGCATTTGTGAACAATCTACAGTAATTTTAAGAATGAATCTCTGCAACTATGAAGTCGTGGTCGCGTACAAGCTGGTTGCTTACCTGTCAGTCTGGATGACTTAATTTCAAATCCCTAAAAGAAACAACAGTTTAAGACAGCTATTACCACCAAACTGTACAACGAGATGACTCGACTCAAAAGTGACATCCAAGCTCTCAGAGATGAGAAAGAAGCATCCAAATCCCAACGAGATGAAGTAACAAGCCTGAGAGCTATCATGCAGGTGACTCTTGAAACACAGAAGCGGATGGAAACAGACATAACGAAATTCAAGAAGGACATCATGGCTGCACTTCGTAGCTTCTTACTCTTACGTCCTTTTCAGGACGTAATATTTTCTTATTTGAAGCCCCACTCTGGCTTTTGCCAGGGGCCGCAATATAGGCAGGCCATAAAAATGGCCAAATGTCTGAACGCGGTTTCTGGGACCTCTCCACGGTGATCCTCATCCACATGGTGGCACTTTGTGTCATCGGGTGTTTATCGCTTGTGTGATGTCCTAGTGTGGTAGAAGGTCACTCACTCACTCATGGCTGCACTTACTATTATCCAGACACAGAAGGAACAGCCAACAAAAGCGAAGAAAGACGAAGCAAGTCTCATTGATTTGCGGGAGACCCTACAGCTTTTCGCGAAAGAAGTCAAAATGATTAAGAAAGCCCTTGCTGAAACAGAGGAAAAGTTGCGGAGAAGAAAACAACCGACTAAGCAAGGAACTACAAGCAACCAACAGAGTTATGGAGGAAAGATAGAAAGCACGAAACGAGGCAACAAGAAGGCAGCAAATACAGTCACCCAAACCTCAGGGAGCCGAAACCCAGAAAAAGCCATATCAGTTACCTGACAAGAAAATACCGACGCCGCTGATACGACAGTTTCCGGACGAAACCACTCTACAAATAAACCAACGCATAAGGGAGCTGGAGGATCTGAACTACTTTAACCCAGAATTGCCAGAGGTTGATGTACCATGGTCATCACCAAAAGAATCGATCCGACCGCCAAAACCTGAAGTCAAACGAGGTCGATATCGTCACCACAAACAGAGACGACACCATCAACGCCAAAACTACCTAAGCCCTATGTAGGAGAAGCATTGTACAACAAGGACACGAGAATCACCACCGAAATAACACCAGACCCCACCATCGTTTCCTTTAGTACCTGCCCAAAGCAAGCAACCGCCTGTCCTCCTTAGGATAGGCAGTCCTCACTCCTCGGAAACAGCAAACGGACAATGAAATCTACACAAAATCGATTCAACAGCCAAATGATCCGGACCGCAGCAGAAGGCCAGCCAGTTGTTACAAAAGCAGAGAATCGAGCGGAAAACCACAATAGGAATAAACTCACAGGGAGCAAGTACAGCAGGGATCTACCAGTCGTCAGTAGAAATTATCCTCGTCGACACGCGTTTCGGCCCACGATTCCGAGACGCATTCGGAGGTGGGCCCACCTGAGTTCATGAAGCTCAGGGCTGGTACCCTGCTGCACGAAATTACCGGATGGTGATTTTCTTTCGGCCAGAGACAAGACGACTTGGTGGTTTCGCAGAAGGTACTGTGAGATAAGAAGCCGCCGCGGCAGCCTAATTAAAGCAGTCAGCGTGCCTGGACGACCGAGCAACAAGCTTACGATTGGTTTACCGGACACATGTTGGACTTTTATTAGCAGGTGTCAGAGGAACACTGGCAGACAATTCGGACACGATGGACTTTCAAAGGGGTGAGAAACCCTTTTCCACTAGAGACCCGGACCAGCTCACCGAGGCCCGACCCCTACGTTGTTGCGTTGCGTCCAAAGCCAGCTAGAGGCCCTTTCGGCTGCCTCTCCCAGTTTTTTGAGTGTTCGTCTCCGTTCATTACCGCGCAATCCTAGTTCTTTCACCACATTGTAGAGCGAAGTGGAAACGCGGCCTCTCGCTCCCACTTCGACGGCAATTACCCGTACCGTGTACGCCTCGTTTCTCCTCAGACCGGCTGCTAAATCACTGTATTTCTCGAGCTTATACATGTAATTCTCTTCCATACGCGACTCAAACGGGACGGTCAACTCAATCAGGATGAGCTGCCGTTATTGCACAGAGTGGAGAACTATGTCCGGTCGCAGGCCGGTCTTCCGGATCAACTCGGGGTTCCTTTCATGGCCCGGCAGATCAACCGCCAGTAACCAGTCCCTCGCAGAGTCTAGCACAGATGGAGCGAATGCGTTTTGGTTGAGCTTACCTTTTGGAACCTGCCCAGCCTTGAGGAAACGAATGGGGACGATGTTAGAACTGGCTCTGGCGTTAGCCCTCATTCTAGCCTGGTCGACAACGGCTGCTAACAACAAATATCAAGCGACAAACACTGAAAGCACAATCCAAAACCAGAGGAGACGAAGACCAGAAACGTCACCACAAATATAGCAGACAGGAAAGAGAGCAGCAATGTGATCTGACCTAGCTGAAAGTGGTCAACGTTAAAAGATTAGATAGATAGATAGATAGACAGATAGATAGATAGACAGACAGACAGACAGACAGACAGACAGACAGACAGACAGACAGACAGACAGACAGACAGACAGACAGACAGACAGACAGACAGACAGACAGATAGATAGATAGATAGATAGATAGATAGATAGATAGATAGATAGATAGATAGATAGATAGATAGATAGATAGATAGATAGATAGATAGATAGATAGATAGATAGATAGATAGATAGATAGATAGATAGATAGATAGATGGATGGATGGATGGATGGATAGGTAGGTAGGTAGATAGATAGATAGATAGATAGATAGATAGATAGATAGATAGATAGATAGATAGATAGATAGATAGATAGATAGATAGATAGATAGATAGATAGATAGATAGATAGATAGATAGATAGATAGATAGATAGATAGATAGATAGATAGATAGATAGATAGATAGATAGATAGATAGATAGATAGATAGATAGATAGATAGATAGATAGATAAACAGACAGACAGACAGACAGACAGACAGACAGACAGACAGACAGACAGACAGACAGACGGACGGACAGACAGACAGAAAGACAGACAGACAGACAGAAAGACAGACAGACAGACAGACAGACAGACAGACAGACAGACAGACAGACAGACAGACAGACAGACAGACAGACAGACAGACAGACAAACAGACAGACAGACAGACAGACAGACAGATAGATAGATAGATAGATAGATAGATAGATAGATAGATAGATAGATAGATAGATAGATAGATAGATAGATAGATAGATAGATAGATAGTGTGACAACACGGGAGAAATATTTCAGTCCGGCAAGAGTTAATTGCAAGTTTTAGTTAAAAGAATTGCGCACGTAAAATAAATATATTTAAACATAGACGCTAAAAGAATAAAATGGTACGAAGGCGCACATAATTTATGACGTTTTGTGGTGTTACTAGGAGATCTAATTTCGTAACAACACAGAACGATTGCCAGCCATACCATCGGCCTAACACCCACAATAATAATACCATATACGATTTCAGGTGAGATTTATAATGGTAGGGAGTAGCTGAGATCCCCTATAAGCCTTAGCTGTATCCTAAAATATTTTATTGAGATCCTACTATTCTATATTCTACCATTGTATAAATATTCCGTGACTTCATCAACCTTTGATACTTGTCCGTTGGACAATTCACTAGGTCCTACTACCTATTATGACGTTCTTAAAGTTACTATTCACCGTTAGGACTATTCAATAGCGAACCCTTCTTCCTCTGTCACTCTTATATTCATTTGGTCCTACTTGCGTAAAGATCTTATAGTAGAAAACATTATCCTGTGCCATGTGGTATCATCAGTTGGGTACTGTCCATCCCCAGGGGAATGTGGTCCGCTTAATTTGTCAAGTTTTAATGATCGGCCCCAAATTAGATAGGGTTTAAAAACCAAAATATTACAATGGGTGGGAATGTATAAATTTTGATTTACTTTTTGAAAAACAAAATATTTC
>CAJHNH020002748.1:95913-120240 GCA_905116865.2 Candidula unifasciata
TGTGTGTTGTAGTGTTGTATGTGTGTATGTGTGTATGTGTGGTATATATTATGTATGTATTATGAATGTATGTATGTATGTATGTATGTATGTATGTATTATGTATGTATGTATTATGTGTGTGTATGTATGTAATTATTTATGTATTAATGTATGTATTAATGTATGTATGTGTGTATATATGTATGTATATGAGTGTGTCTGTGTATGTATGAGCATGTAAGAGTATGTGTATGTGCTTATTTTTGAGTGTGTATGATTGTGTATATATGATGTGTGTATGCATTATTTCCTTGTGTATATTTTTATATAGGCATAACGTGAATTATTGATAACATGCATTTGTGGTTTGAAAGATGAGTGCTTGGAAGGGCCGAATGTAGGACCGACCTTTGTGCCCAGTTTGTAACCCTTTGTAAAAGAAAATGTGTTCTTTAGCTGGTTCATTCTATCTCTATGTCCATCAGTCCTTCTGTTTGTCTATCAGTCTATCCCGCGATCTGTCTGTCAGTCCATCTATACATCTGTCTGCATGTCTGCTTGTCTGTCAACCTCTATTTATGTCTGCCCGTCTGTCTATGTGTCTGCCTATTTATCTGTCTAATTACCTATCTATATGCAAATCCCTTTACTTAAGTAGGTGTCTGTTTCTCTCTGTGTATGTGTGTGTGTGTGTGTGGTATGTGAGAAGATTGGGGGGGGGGGGGAGTGAGGAGATAAACATAACGCCCACTTACCCAGTCCAAAGCAAGGCAAAGTCATAATCCAAAGCCAAAAAAGCATTCTGCCCTGCCAGCCAATCAGAGAAGAGCTTGATAGTACTCCCACCTGTGATCACGTTTCCGTTCTGTAGATAGCTTGGAGGAAACAAGTCTGTTGTCTGTGGACGACATTATTTTTAGTGCCATTTATTTTACATTACTTAAATTCTTGATTGACTAATACTAACTCTTTGAAGTCGAGTCGTCAGTTAACTGGCTTATAAAGTTATGACTATTGGACGGTCGTCAATGTACTGGCGTATCATAGAGACACTTTAATTGTGTTCCGTTTGTGGGAAAAACGAACTTTTATTAATAAGTTTTTGAAAAATTCGTTTGCAATGTCCCGCGTGGCTTTTGTGTCACTTTATGATTTTTTTTAAAATATTTAAATGTGATACAATTTTCGAGTGATTTTTCTATACTAAATGATAGGGGGAAATGTCTAGAACTGTTCAACTGCTTTGTCGTTGATGAATATCTGCCAGATGGTGAAAATAGTCTTGATGTTATTATCTCTATCTAAGTGACAAACCTATTGGCGATAATTTAGTTTAGGATATGAAAATTAAACAGTATATTTCAATCGGATCACCTGTTTCGATTAGCTATTTTCCCGATTGTCGGTTGTTGTGAAATCTAACATGTCATACAAAAAATGATCATAACATCCAAATTATCTAAATTAATTGTTTCGAATAAAGACTAACTAATACATAATTGAACAGAGAAGGCATGTGCATTCTTAGAATTGGATAGCAGTGTTGTTGAACAAGTAAAACAGTAAGGTAAGCACCAAATTTTTAAAGTAAATAATCTTTATATGTGTCCAACATCCCTAACTGTTGTGCGATTTTAATTTTTTTTTTAAATACTGATACGTAAATAATTCTGATTTATTCTGCACTCATTTATCTTCAATTTGATATATTAAATGTTCCGACAGAGCCAATACTTTTTCTTCAGGAAGGTTTTAGCTTTGTCGTGTTGCAGTTTTAAAAAATCTGTTCAAAATTAATGCTGTCCAAACACCAGAAAAAAGTGGTCCTAAAAGAGTTATAATAATGATACTTTTCCGTATTTTCAGACTATAGTAAGAACTTAGTGAAATTTCCTTTACTGGATAGAGCAAGAACGTTTAAAATGGTGAGTCGGTGGATAAAAGAGATGGATGATTGGCTGTTAAATAAGTAGTTTAGTGTCGTGATTGGTTGTTACGTGAGTAGTTTAGTTTCTTGCTTGTTTGTTAAGTAAGTTATTTAGTGTATTGAATGGGTTTTATGTAGTAGTTTAGTGCCTTGATTGGGTGTTGTGTAAGTAGTTTAGTTTCTTGATTGTTAAGTAATTTAGTGTATTGAATGGGTTTTATGTAGTAGTTTAGTGCCTTGATTGGGTGTTGTGTAAGTAGTTTAGTTTCTTGATTGTTAAGTAATTTAGTGTATTGAATGGTTTTTATGTAGTAGTTTAGTGCCTTGATTGGGTGTTATGTAAGTAGTTTATTTCTTGATTGGTTTCTATGTAACTAATTTAGTGTCTCGATTGGTTGCTGTGTAAGTAGTTTAGTGTTGATTGGTTGTTGTGTAAGTAGTTTAGTGCCTTGATAGGTTGTTATCTAAGCATTTCAGTTTCTTGATTGGTTGCTATGTAAGTAGTTAAGCTGGTTGATTGGATATAAGTAAGTGTGTAGATATTTAGGTAGTTATGTTAGTAGGTAGGTAAGTATTTATGTATGTTGCGGTCTGAGTAGATAGGTAGCCCGTTTATTACATGTGTATGTAAATCAGTAGGAAGGTAAGCAAGTAGGTAGGTACTTTGTAGTCTAAATTGAGTCAGCTAATGGAATAAGAAGATATGTATTATGTAGGCAAGGAGAACAGTATGATCGTGAGTGGTCAAAAAAAGATATAAAACCGAACGAAAAGACTATCAGCAAGCTTCACAATATAACAAACACAAAAAAAGACGTTAACGTTGCGGCTATGAAGCCTTCGTCGGCACATAAATGAATCAAACAATACCACACAGATAGACAAAATCAAGAATTATAAGCAAGTGCGTAGTAAGTAAGAAGGCAAACAGATAGGTAGCTAAGTAGACTGGTAAGTAAGCTGTAAGTGGGTACGTAGCTATGGTTAAGTAAATTGTAAGTTCAGCGGAAGCCTAGCAAAAATGATCTGTCACAGTGTTACTTACCAGGAAGTCGAGCTTTCTGACCCTGACCTGAATCTTCAATCCGTGTACGCTGAGAGTCTCCATCAAGATGTTGGCCTGGAGAGAGACAAGAAATTTAAAAAGAAAAGGGGAAAAAATTAAGCTTCAAATAAATAAATGGGAATTTTTGAGTTAATGGCAAATGAAAGTGAATCCCGAATGAGGATTATCGAATCCTATATGGGGGTCAATTTTAGAGGACAAACCGTTAAAATCTATAACAACACATTAAATTCTGTTATCATTCTGTAGATATTGTACCCCCTCCCCCCTTTCCATGTGGGTTCCGAGGTCGAGGTTGTAGGAGGAGGGTAACTGTTATTGAGCATGGCGTAGTAAAGACAACTAAATAGGGATTCATTGAGACTGGATATATAGAGCTGAACAACGCGGATATCGCAGCCTAGATGTAAACCACAACACAACGTGTCAGCTGCCCTTCTAAGTGCGACAGTGGCAGCAGAAAAAGAAGAATAGAGAGCAGAAGAAGAAGAAGACGAAGAAGAAGAAGAAGAAGAAGAAGAAAAAGAAGAAGGAGGAGGAAGAGGAGGAGGATATAGACAGACAGACATTCAGACAAATTTATTGACACTCACGCTAGGAAACAACATCCACCCATATAAAAGACAAGCGAGAGAGAGAGACAGGGGGGGGGGGGGGCAGACCAAACAGACTGTCGGACAGATAGACATGTACCGGGAGAGAGAGTTACCTCAGTCAACAGGTATCCTACATCCTCTGTGATGTTAGCTATTGCCTGTGTTCTCTTGTTTGCAACACTTTCCGTGCCCGGAATCTTGCTAATGTACCTGCAAGAATTACATAGTGAATCAATGTCAAGCTTCCATTTCCACGCCTTTATGTGTATTGGGCATATAGGGCTAAACCTAGATTTTATAGGCCAATAAGCACTTGGTGGGTGGTTCGGTCAACATCACGCCCACCGCCTTTGCTTCCCGGGGATGATCTAGTACCCATTAAAAGGTAGGACTACCTGGGAGCCAAGTTATTTTTGGAGAAAAAAAATTGTCTGGCTTCGTCAGGAATGACATAAGTTACTTTAAAGTCTGTGGGTTCATTTCACAGCCGCGTCGCCTTGTTCAAGACTGCACTTCTTACGTAAACCATGGGGATAGTCGCGTGAGCTACGGTATTCGTGTTTTGTGCTACGCTCTCTTTAGGCGGTTTACCATTCTGCGAAGAGAGACGGAACTATATGGAATAAAACCCAGCTTCAACTTTTAGTCTTTCACCTTGTGCCCGTTCAGCCTAGATCGACTTAGGGGTCACGGTGAACTAAAGACTAGGGCTGTACCGAATATTCGTTTCGTATTCGCTTCGGGGCCGAATAGTAGACCTATCGACTATTCGGTTTTCGGCTGAATAGTTGCGGTCGGGCCGAATACAAATAGTAGTTACCTTACACCCGCTTCTGCATACACATCCTCAATGCTGACAACATGGACGATTGGTTTTGTTGAAAGCTACTGCAGCTTTCATGCATTAACTAAGCTGTCAGTGACTATTTCCAAGTTTAGTTACTTGTTATAACATTTAAGATTCTTTCATTCCTAATTATTAGTTACCACAGGCTGACTGGAGGATGCAAACCATAAAATATTTTTAATTGTTTACTATTCTGTACGAATACTAATTAGACATGGAAAAAATTTAAACTTCTGCCACATCCAATTTGAAAATATGAAAATCAAATGAACAGAAACATATAAGTACTTGGGTGCAAACTTCAACTGCTCCAACATGCTGAGAGAAGAAATACAATCTAGAAATAAAGTATACTATGCCCTTGAACATCTGCTAAAGCCAAAGTGTCTGTCTCGCAACACCAAGATCAAAATATTTAAAACCTTGTTAAGACCTGTCGTTTTATATGGCTCTGAAACTTGAAGGAGAAATAAAAGAGGTGAGGCCTTATTACAGGTTTTCGAAAATAGTCTTACGACAAATCTTTGACCCATCAAAGATGCTAACATCGGGGAATGGAGAGTGAGAAGCAACAACGTAACACACAATATGTTTAAATCACCATTAATCACTGGCATCATGAGAGCTAACAGACTAAAATGGTTGGGGCAGATTGAGAGATAATGTCCAGCCAGACCTGCAAACATCTGGTGTCACAAATTGTGAAGAAAAGACCAGCCAGAGAGATGAATGGAGACGAGTGGTATCTGCAGCAGTAAACCTCAAGGGCTCAGAATGCTGAAGAAGAAGATGACTATTATGTACTACTTTATGTGAAGTAAAAGTTTTAAAATACATTTGACATTATGAATGTGTATTTTATATATATAAAGCTCCAGAAGTCCAAACTAAATTGGTAGGCGAGGAAACCAAACAGTCCGACCCAATCGCTCTTATGAACTCATCACTAAAGACCGTTGATTCTTACCCCCAAGAATGGATACATGTCTATACTGATGGATCAGCATTTAAAGCTACCATTAAAGCAGGTTACGGAATCTACATAGGTTATCCCGATGGATCTGTTGAAGAGATTTTTGATGCATGCGGGGAATTCTGTTCAAACTATGAAGCTGAAATAATTGCACTGGAAACAGCAGTATACCACCTAAAGACTGTAATGGATGTTTACCCCTCAAAGGTCCAAAAATATTGTCATCTTCACAGATTCAATGTCTGCCCTTCAAGCTCTGGAGGGCAATGAACGCTGCAGAACTGACATAGCCAAGATAATCCTGGATGCCGATCAGCTTATTACCTCATACAACATCAGAATAGTGATGCAGTGGATTCCAGGTCACTCCGGCACACCAGGTAATGACAGAGCTGACAGATTGGCAAAGAAAGGAGCAACACAAGAACAACCACCTACAGCGACAACCCTCCAGACAGCAAAAACACTGATAAGAGCTATAAACAAAGAGACTTGGTTGAACAGATGGGCCATGGGAGACACTGGAAGAGAGGTTTATAGACATATGTCTGGCCCTGATCCTAATGACAGCATTAACCATCTAACAAGAAGGGACCAGGCCACCATCTTCAGACTTAGAACGCAACATACTCCACTCAATGGACACCTAAACAGAATACAGCCACAACACTCCCCAGAGTGCCAGCTATGTAACTACCCCTACGAAACTGTTGAACACCATCTCTTTGAGTGCCCAAAACTCAGTGAGACAAGAAGAACGCTACTCCCTCCGAGACCAGACAAGTGGAACACCTTGTACGGAGGAAAAAGAACAGCTTGTGAAAACATGCAAATTCCACTACATGGCATTGGGCCAAAGGGCGAAAGCTCATGCGCCGCTGGATCGATAACAACAACAACAATATATATATATATATATATATATATATATATATATATATATATATATATATATATATATTATACACTATTCGTATTCGGCCGAATAGTTGGTCCCACTATTCGTATTCGGCCGAATAGTGAAAATCACTATTCGGTACAGCCCTACTAAAGACACAAACACCCTTCCCTTGTGGGTTCCGGAGCCCTGTTGTGTGGAAAACAAGAACAGACCGACTGCCTCTCTAACAAGCATGCCGTAGGAGTCGACTAATTTGGAACTTACTTCAAGCTGGAGTGCATCTGAGAGGCAAGGTATCAACAGTCTGCATTCAATCATGACAGATCTGTAAAACGGATGTGCGCACAACACTCAGGTTTTTGAAACAGAATACAGCCAGGAGGCAGACGAACAGCCAGGACAGCCTTAATGGCATTATGTGCAAACCGGTGTGCTGGGGCTTCTACAGTAACCACTAACAGGTTTGTTTGTTTTTTTTTTTTTGTTTTTTTGTTTTTTTGTTGGCTAGATACCAGACATACATAGATCAGCTTGGATCTTGATGCTCATTGGGTTCCGGGCAAATTAATTAATGTAGGAATACATGACAGGGCAGATGTGGTCAAGTCCCTTTGGGAACAAGCAACGGAAGCAGTAGAGAAAGAAGATTATCATGGCCTGGAGAGAATGAGGCACCTAGGTGTAACCAGAGGGTCTCGCCGGTTCACTACACTCAGCGCAATGGCAAGACGGACACGTAACCAGATTGCGATCGGTACCATCAGTATTGAAACTCTGCGCTGGCTGCTGAAGATGAGGACGAGGCATGCATGGAATTGCCTCGAGTGCTTTGATGTCAATTCTCGACTCAACTCAACTAATTAATTCAAGACTGTTGTTACGTGTGACAGAAAAGACATGCAGTGCTTTACTCTTACTTACACATTTAGCGCCCTGACATCGACAACAAAATATCCTTCCGCTATATTACCCTCAGCTCCTGGAGAGGTATCAGAGAAACAAATAGATGAGGTTTTCACGATAGCTGATGCCAGCAAGTGGTGTATGATGGCTGTAATGCTTGCATGTATGTGTGTTCGTGTGTGTATATGTGTCTGTGTGAGTGTCTATGCATGTGTGTTTTAGAGAGAGAGAGAGAGAGAGAGAGAGAGAGAGAGAGAGAGAGAGAGAGAGACTACATGTGTGTATACGCGCGCTTAAGTGTGCATGTTGTTTGAGATAGAGACAGAGATAGAGATTGTGTGTATGTGTGTCTCTGCGTCTGTGTTTGAGAGAGAGAGAGAGAGAGAAATAGAGAGAGAGAGAGATATTACATGTGTGTGTGTGTACGTGCGCTCAAGTGTGTGAGTATGTTGTTTAAGATAGAGACAGAGATAGAGATTGTATGTGTGTGTGTGTGTGTGTGTGTGTGTCTTTGCGTGTATCTTTGAGATAGAGAATGAGATAGAGAGAAAGAGAGAGACTACATGTGTGTGTGTACGCGCTCAAGTTTGTGAGTATGTTGTCTGAGATAGAGACAGAGATAGAGATTGTATGTGTGTGTGTGCGTTCGGAACTAACCCAGAGAAGTACTCAATGCCACATGCGGAGAGAGGCAAAGAAAGTGACAATATACAGACAGACAGTCAAACAGACAGAGCAGATAAACACACAGACTGACTTACTGACTGACTGACGGAGGAACAAGCAGGCAAACGCTTAAGAAAGGTAGAGAGAAAGCGGAGGGGAAGGTGGTGGGGGGGGGGGGGGGATAATTGCTTACGCAAACTTCAATATTTGAGTGTCGAGAATCTATGACATAATATACGTCAGTATGATACGATATGTTAATGAACAAAGAAAATTATCACATGATCTCATGCCTACACTGGACTTCGGGTCACTAAAAATATGTTTCTTGTTGAAAGAAGAACAGACATAATAGTGCTCAGGACACTGCCATAAGCGCTGCGTCCCCATCTTCAGCAGCAAGCGAAAAGTTCTAATTCCGATGTTACCAGTCACTGTCTGATTACACATCCGTCTCGCCTTTTCCTTGAGTTTTGTGCATCGGCCAGATCCCTTGCTAACACCTCGCAACACCATTCTCCTCAGACCGTAATGTTCTATGTGTGCCTGCGCACTGTTCACTCGCTCCCAAATGACCCTCACAGCATCAAGCTTGTCCTACATCAATTACAGCAAGTAGTGCAGAACCGGCCAGTTTATCTGCCTGCTCGTTTCCCAACACACCAACATCCCAGAGCCTATATCTAAAGGACGCTAACTAGCCAGAACCTTTGAAGTGATGCTTGCTACGTTGCACGGAGCATGCTTATCTCTACTTTTCTCAAGATACTCTGCGAGTCAGTTACAATTACGACATGTGTGTACAGCTGATTCTCAATTGAGCGGAGGGCAGCAATGACTGCCTCCATCTCCGTTCTCAAACTAGACGTTGTGATATCACATGCCAGGTTTTGCTGCACTAAATGACGTCAATTCTCTGCCGATATGAACCGCATCCACTTCGTCTGCCTCTCAACACAGATTTATTTGTACAGATAACTACATCACCTAGGCTTTAATTGTCATGAATCACTTGGTTAACTCCTGATTCTGCAGCATCATCTGTTCATTCCCTGCAGCGGTCACAGCCTAAAGAGATTAGAACCCTTCACACCTCTGGTTATTTCTCGGACACTTTGACCCACTCCTATATTCGCCTAATAAGAAGAAACTCCACAAGGGAGCATGTACAGCAGGAGTCTGCCAATCTTCAGTGGAAGATTCATCGTCCACAATTGTTTCGGCCCACGAGCTCCTAGACAATTTCAGAGGGTGGGCCCACCTAGTTCATGAGGCTCAGGCTTGATCTGCTCCTGCTGCACATATTACTGGATGTTTTTGGACAGGGACAAGACGAAATTGGTGACTGTGCAAAAGGTACTGTGAGATTCGAAGTTTATGTGTAGTCGCTGCGGTAGCCTATTCGACCAGTTGGCGTACCTCGACGACCAAGACACAGACAGCAATCCTTATCAGGGACAGTGTCCATCCCCACAACCACCACTACAAAGCTGATGTCCTGTTACGACACAACATCACATAAACATGAAAAGGACAACAATGAAGTGTGGCACTTACCAAGACATGGGCCTGTATAAGCAGCCAGGAGGAGAATCACACAGCTCACTCGGTTCTTCATTCTGGAACTTTTTCTTGAAGGTGTCAATAAAGAGAGGTTAACATTATTAAAATTACATACAACAACAACAACATCGACAACAATTAATGCTACTACAACTACCACCATCACCACCACCACTACCACCACTCCTACTACTACTACTACTATAGCGTGTTGGGGGTTAGATATCTTTACAGCCTACCTTCATTCAGGAGACAGCATCTAATAGATTGACTGATTTATGTATTTACAGGCTAGCACTTTGATGAGATTATACAGAAACAAATCTTCTTCTTCTTCTTCTTCTTTTTTTTTTTTTTTTTTTTTTGTTGCTTCTTCTTTTAATAATTATTATAATATTATTATTATTTTTATTGTTATTATCCTTTTTCTACTTTTTCTTCTTCTTCCTCTTCTTCGTCTTCTATTTTTCTTTTTTTCTTCTTTACTTCCTTTCTATTTTTTTCTCCTCCTCCTCTTCCTTCTTCTTCTTCTTCTTCTTCTTCTTCTTCTTCTTCTTCTTCTTCTTCTTCTTCTTCTTCTTCTTCTTCTTCTTCTTCTTCTTCTTCTTCTTCTTCTTCTTCTTCTTTTTCTTGTTCTTTTTTGCTTCTTCTTATAATTATTATTATTATGTTTCTTCTTTTTCCTCTTTTTCGTCTTTTTCTTTTTCTTCTTTCTTTCTTCCTTACTCCTTTCTTGTTTTCCTTCTCCTTCTTCTTCTTCTTCTTCTTCTTCTTCTTCTTCTTCTTCTTCTTCTTCTTCTTCTTCTTCTTCTTCTTCTTCTTCTTCTTCTTCTTCTTCTTCTTCAGCATGTAGCAGTCTCTTGCGAAACTTCGCTTTTATAAAGACACGCCGTGTATTCATTAGGCCCCATGCCATCTTTCCCGACTAATGAAACTGACACTCAGGCTGTACTGGATATCCTGCGTCCATCGTCGTGCTGGTCGTCGCCTGCCTCTTGGGACCCATCAAAGATGCAAACAGCGGGGAATGGAGAGTGAGAAGCAACAACGAAATTCATAATCTGTTTAAAGCACCACTAATCACTAGCACCACAAGAGCTAATAGACTGAAATGGTTGGGGCATATTGAAAGAATATCAGATGACAGAGAAATAAAAACTGTATACACAAGGGAGATGAATGGTCGTAGACCAGGAGGCAGACCGAGAAGATGACAGAATGTGCAGACACGCCTGCAATCACTTTATGTCACCAACTGGAAAGAGAAGGCCAATCAGATAGCTAAATGGAGGCGGGTGATTTTTGCAGCAATTAACCTCAAGGGCTCGGAATGCCGAAGAATAAGAATATACGATTGCTATAAAACGCGTTAGTCCTGAGTTGTATGCAGTCACATTTTATAGCTTTGTACGTCAATGCTGAGGGCGCGTCCTTGTGTTCTGACTATACTGTTTAACACTTAATTTTTGCTCGACGTACCTTCACACTACTGTGGACAGATTACTGTATCGCGACACACAGCTTGGAAAGATTGAGGGTAGAATAATGATTTACAATACAATTAGCTGCTACTTTTTGACATCAAAAGCAGAAGAGAAAAAGAAATAAAAAGGTGGATGAGAAAGGACGAAGAGGAGATTGTTTTTCCTTCGGTTTTTTTTTTTTTTTTTTTTCGTTTTTTTTTTTCAGAAACTATGAATTTAAACCCTTTGGCTCGAAACTGTGGATATCGTAACCCTTCGGCCTTGATTTTGTGACAGATACAGTTAGGTTAGTTGAGTATTATGCTTTACAGGACGTTGCTCCTGGCTGTTTGTTGTGTTGTTTTTCTAGGCAATTTACGTCTAGTGGTTTGCCACGGCTGGCTGCGTGATCGGCTTCCTTGATACCAATGTCGAAACCAACGCAAGGCGCATGGCTGGGATCGAACCCGGCCTCCTGGCATTACGAAGCGTTCGTATCGACTTAGCTACAGAGCCGACGACAGATACAGTAAATCTGGAAAATATGTGGCTTTTCTGCCTACCACCGAGCTTGAACTCGGACTACAAGGATATTGTCACCCGATCTCTGCGCAGCTGGTTTAACAAGCTTAGCTAGCGCGCCGGTCCACGAGCAGTAGATGTAAGAGAGAATAAAGGATACAAATTAATCTTTTTTTTTAAATTAGAATGATTGACTTAGTAAAAATATACATAATAAAAAATTAAAATCGTGTCTTTCAAACTTACAATCGTGACGTATGATTAAAATTTTGAAAATACCGTTTCCTCTGCGAAAGCTTTGGTTTGACTTACATGCAATGTAAAATCTGGGCTATCACTTTCTTACATGGGCTGTTGGCCCTTTATATACCTTTTCAAATGTTCGTCATGTATTATTATAACACAGAAGTGAGACTCATTCTTAGAGGAGAATTGAGAACTAGACGGATGCTAGGAAAAAGTAACGATAAAAGGCTGTTCCGTTTATGTTTACAGTTGATTCATTATTGAGATGAATAAGCAAACATAGATGGCGACATTTTAACAGGATACGATTTTAAAATATATATATGACACGTCCAAACTTCATAATTGAATATAAATTGTAAGAAATCCAACGTTGTCACATTTCCGTCTTTCCAGGCATTAGTGTTCCGTTTTGCAGTAAGGTAATAGAATCTCAGGTCATGGCGGTTTGACTAGTAAATCTTGCACTCCTTAAATCTTTCATTACCAGGCAGACAAAATTGATCCCATTCTCGCTCAGCAGGTTTTACTTAAGTAATACATACTTGGGCTAGAATTACTTTTTAAAAAAATATTACTTTTGGAGGGCAGGAATTAAAGTAATAAATGATTAGTGTGGGTTAGTGTTACAAAAAAATGTGACATAAAGAGTGCAGATAAATGTATACTGTAAATAGAACATAGAAGCCGTCGTTGCGTAGCGGCTAGACGCTAATCCCTAACTGGTCGAATTTTACGACATGCTTCTTAAGGAGGCAGTGGGTTTTATCAGGAAGCCTCAGAACCCACACTGGGAGATGGTTTATTTATAAAATGAAAATGAAATTTTTTTTTTTTTTTTTCAAATTACATTTGTGGTTTATGGGCAGCAGTATGAGAGCTACACTGGCCTGCAGATCTGGAGCATCATGGATTCAGATCCCGAAGGAGCCTGACTTGCTTCAAAATGACCTTGCTTTGAAGAATCTACCCAGCCTTGTGTGGGTTAGCAGATAAAGTACTGGCAAGAAAAAAACAACGGATGACATAAAGCTGACCACATCACCCACCAAGTAACGATCGGTCTAAAATATAGGTCTAGCCATTAAAGCACAATACGCCTAAATCCGTGAAAATTGGTCCTTTACTTTAAATAGGCCTAAAAAGTCATGGTGCGATGCTTTTTTTTTTTTTTTTTATTGTACCCCACCAGGACATCCCACAAGCGGTAAACACCCGGTGACACAAAGTGCCACCGTGCGGATTATGATGATCACCCGTGGAGAGGTCCCAGAAATCCCTTTCAGCCGTAAAGGCTACAGTTGTGGCCCAGCTATATTCAGGCCACTGGCAAAAGCCACAATGGAAATGAGTATTTTTTTTCCTTTCAAGTCTTCCACTGTTAGCGCACGGAAAGTCGGTACCAATGTTGCCATCGCATGCATAAAAATATATCTCATACTGAACATAGAACTACATATCATCATTAGCATAAACCACTTCTGTCGTTAAGTGCCGTAGGGAGGACTAAATTACGATCCAGTGCATGCTGGCTGCCACTATCGTCATGCCGTGCAGGCGTAGAGTGTCTTTAATGTTGTCGATCCATGTTTTCGCTGCCATCCTCTTGCTCTTGTAGCTGATCTTCTGAGATGTAGTGCTTGTCTTCCAAACGTGGACACTTACATCCTCCAATGAACGTAAAATTGGGACAACAGAGATGAAATGCCTTAGAAGAGCTGCAGGAATTTCAAGGAAAGACAGAATACGAAATCGTGAAATCAGACGAATGCTAGGAATAAAGCCAGTCTTACAGGTCATCAAAGAACAACAAATGAAGTGGTTTGGACACCTAACAAAAATGCCTTGGTACTATCCGCCACAGCGAGCCACACTAAAACGTTACAACGGGTATAGAGCGAGTGGAAGACCTCAGAAAATATGGAGTGATGATATTAAGAACAGCCTTAGAGAAATGAACATCAGTCCTAATAGTGCTCTTGACAGAGCTCATCAACGAACATTACCCCCCCCCCCCCCCCCCCCCCCACCTCGACACTTCGATGAGGTAAAAGGTGGAAGAAAAGAAGAAGAAGTGCTTGTCTTGGTATATGATCTTGCTGCCTTTTAACGAGAAAACCTAACTACTTGATGTGCTGTTCTCGATGAATGTAGTACAATGTGTCGTTGCCACAAATGGGCTAATAGTTTCATAATTCACTCGATCTCAGATGGTAAGTTTTGCTGCTTTACTCTGGCATCTCATCTCGCAAGTTGTGACATTGCGTACATGGCCATACGACAACTGGATTTTGTGCAACCAGCCTCTTAGAAGTCTTAATCTATAAATTCGTCGTTAACTTTATTGTGTGTCGTGTCTTCCCTGTGATTCCAGTTTAGTTGACTGATACGACCAACATTTCAGTTGACTGACACGACCAAAGGTTTGGTTGACTGACACAGCCAAAATTTAATTTGACTGACACGACCAAATGTTCCATGACTGACACGACCAAATGTTCCATTGACTGACACGACCAAAGGTTTGGTTGACTGACACGGCCAAATGTTCCATTGACTGACACAGCCACATGTTCCATTGACTGACACGACCAAAGGTTTGGTTGACTGACACGGCCAAATGTTCAATTGACTGACACGGCCAAAATTTCAGTTGACTGACACGACCAAAGGTCTGGTTGATGGACACGACCAAATGTTCAATTGACTGACATGATCAAAAGTTTGGTTGACTGACACGACCAGAGGTTTAGTTGACTGACACGACCAAATTCGTTTCCTATAAATCTTCTACAGTAAAGGATTATGTATTACTTCTTCTTTTTCTTAGAAATCACCGGCTGTACAACTCAGCGAAAAGTTCTGGTTGTTCGTCCACTTCTCAACGTTGATCTTGTTCCAGAACTTATAATTTTTTTAATGTTGCACATTTTTTTTTTACATTTAATATGCAGACTGTTGGTTCCTTGCCTCTCAGCAGATGCACTTCGACTTTAAAGGATACATTCCTAAATACTCGACATGCTCGATTAGGGAGGGGGTGGGGGTGTATGCAGTGGGCGCTTGTTTTCGCTCAAAATAGGGTCTTGCAACACAGATTAAAAAAACCAAGTCTGATAAAACCGTTACATGTACCCCAATTATAACTTTTTTGAGAGAGAGAGAGAGAGAGAGAGAGAGAGAGAGAGAGAGAGAGAGAGAGAGAGAGAGAGAGAGAGAGAGAGAGAGAGAGAGAGAGATGTAGCGGGATGTCGGAAATGTCCGTGTTGGTCGGCTACCCAAGACAAGATTCTTCAAGTTTCATAAGCGATCAAATCGTCCGCCAGACTTAAAAAGATCGTAAAGCGATTAGTTCACAAATAATGCTAACTGCAACGTGAAACAAGAGCTCAGTAGAAGACGCAAGCGCACGCCCACACACACAAACACACCATACAAACAGATACATTCTTTTCCCCTCCTCTTTTCACACACATACACACACACACGCGCGCGCACAAACGTTTTATATATATATATATATATATATATATATATATATATATATATATATATATATATATATGTGTGTGTGTGTGTGTGTGTGTGTGTGTGTGTGTCTTTGTATGTGTTACATCTGGTATGGTCAGAATTATGACGCAAGTAAAAAAAAATTCAACTCTGGCGCTCGGGTAGAAAGTAATTAAAACCAGCATAATAGAAATGTAAACCGTGTATTTTACGCAACACTGATCAACAACTGAAGACAATTTGTCAGCTCTTCCAATAGACTGTACATTTTAAATTTGCTTTTTGGAAAAACCTGGCTACAAATATTGTCACAGCAACATGACCAAGCCCAGGATCTTTTATCAAATGATTTTTCATTCGGTTTGTGGAGAAAAGTAAATACGATAAGTTGGTGGTAACTGGAAACTTGGTGGGATTAAGGCTGAAAGGATAATAAAAATGCAAATTCCTGAATGGATTGAGATTGTGATTATTTATAAGTGTCTTGCGGATATGAGTCGACCATCCTGTTTCTCCACACCTTCATATTTTGAACTTCCTCCTTCTTCTTCTTTTGTCACTACACTACTGCCGGGTTGTAGCCCAGTGACTGATTTTATTAAGTGTTTATCTTGTGTTTCTTGAGTGGCTGAGTGAAGGATTCGTTCATCTTCTTTATATGTGTCCATTTTTGCCTTGGTCTTCTTTCGCCTTCCAGCCAGATGTTCTGTAGAAGTTCTCAGTTTTAGCTTAAGTTTGTTGCTTTCTTACAGGATAGTTAAATCACTTCATGCTCTGCCTTTCAATGAAATTCAGACAATGCACCTTTCTTTCTAATGCTAGAATTCGCGTCCCTGTCCCTATTGTGTTGTTTGTGACATTTTGAACACACCGAATTTCACAAGTAATTTTCTGTTCCTGTGATCTACCCGTTAGCCCGGTTTGGTGACGTCAGCAGCGGTATTGGGTAGATCTTCTTATTCTGATTCTAGTCTTCCAAATGTCACGCCTTCAATGTTCAAACTGTACTTTGATTTCGCTCTTATGCCGTCCCTAATCGTGCCGCCTGATGCAGCCGCATGTCTGTATCATATAGATTTTCCTTATTTGTATTCTTGTTACACCTTATTACTCCCCTTTTATTACATGCTTGTTAGGGATATTGGGTCTATTCTATCCCCCCCCCCTCCCCCGTCTCTCTCTCTCTCTCTCTCTCTCTCTCTCTCTCGCACTCGTCAACCCCCTTACCTCTTTATAGTACCCGGAACCCACACAGGGTGGATAAAGAGCAAAATTACTAGTGTGTTGCAGATTGTCGCTCTCAGTCTAGTCAGTGGACAAGACTATCCGCCCAAGACCGGTCTATATCCATCAATCGTCAGTTCTGCTTGCTAAATGTTTTGATGGTCAGCTCCTTAATCGTCCTTCAACAATTAGTCCTGTCTTTACGAGTCTGTCAAAGCCGCGTAGCTTTTCTTGTGACGGAGAATGCCGCAGTGGTGACAGGACATATCTATAAGTTGAAAATAATCATCCAAACTGACAATAATTGTTCTACATCTTCTAACACTGGAGGCCATTGCTTCATTAACATAGTCTTTTAGCCACATCAGTAGTCTTTAGCGCATCTTTTTACTTTTTATTATTTTAATTTTTAAGATAGTACACATCGTAGATTTAGCCATTTCCTACTGCTTGGCGAGAACGATCAGAAACACAATTCTCAAGTATTGTTAATATTTCCTTCTTCGTTTCTATTGTAACACGTCTGGCTTCTCTACACCACTGTCATTAACACTTTTCACTTTCTTGGGACGGAGCCGGACTTTTTTTTTTTTTCAACAAAATGATTTTGGCTTTCAGGTCGACCCAGCCTTGAGTAGGTACCAGGTGCCGCCCCGGGAAGTAAAGGCGGCCGGCGTGATGTTGACCACATCACCCATCTTGTGCCGATTGGTCTATAAAATATAGGTCTAGCCCTATGTGCCTAAAGGTGTGGAATAGGGTCCTTTACTTACTTTCTTGGGAGTTACAATGAGGACTAGCTGAATGCAAACAGAAGGAAGAAAAATGGGGGGGGGGGGGGTTTAAACTTGTATCACCAACACAATGACAAACAATGCGTACAGCGAGAAAACTTTAATAAAATCGATTCTGCTCGCCAACAGAAAACATGGCGCCAAAGCCAGGTCTTAGCGTTCGTGCATCGACGCATTGTTCGCGGGTCGAGTCACAATTAGTTTGGTAATTGCGTTCGTGTGCCGATTCGTTATTGACTGGACGAGTTCATGACCCGGGGAGGCGGTAAATTGTCAATTCTACTGAAACATGTATTCACTGCTTTACCTGTTTAAACAGTCGACTCATACATATGTATGCCCCCATCAGTTTCGGCTTGAGTGCTTTATGTCAGTCAATATTTGCAGAAAATATCATACACAAATTGTGAAGAATAAAACCTGTTTATACCTCACAGAGGACTCATAGTCGATTCTCTCATTCAGTTCATTTATATGCAAACAGTTTTTTTTTTCTTTTATTTCATCTCCATCTTGGGGCCACCGAGATTTCATGGGAAAGTCCAATATTATGGAAAGGGGTGGGGGAGGGTGGTGGTGTGGGGTTTAGTCAGGGTTCATTTTACACCCTAACGCTATTGGACATTCCCGGTAATGCCCCCCGCCCCCCCCCTCCCCCACGAAATCTCGGAGGCCCCGAAACTAGATGAACTACGACCCTCCCCCACCAACTTTCATAACTATCACCATCATCATCCAATAATGACAGCATGTCCCACATTGGGCTAACAGTCAATTCCTCCATTCCACTATATCGTGTGCAATCCTTTCAATATCATGTAGTGCAACACTCCAGCCTTGGCACCTTTGACCTTTCATATCATCAACAGACATGTACTTTGTGCACCACGGAGAGTAATTAGTTTGCTCTAATGTCATCTTGCGAGTTTCTGTAGCCAAAAAAAAAAAAAATTTTTTTTAAAGGTAGAGAAGTTAACCCCATATCCAATCCTCCTCCTTTCTCATAACAGCCGGACACCTAGCTGGTGAACATCAGTTAAAGCAGGCTAAGGACTTCACATACCTGGGGGAGAAGACTGAGGAATTAATCAAGAAATCCAAAAAAAAAAAAAAAGCCAAATGGCACCAATTTTGAAATACAAGCTTTTGAATATGAACACATAAAGAACACTGTTCGCAACAATATTATATGCACTCGTGTCAAACAGGCACACTGTCTTCAGAAGACAGAAGGAAAATAGTCACAAGATAAATGAAATGTTTACGTACTATGCTAGGTGTAACATGAAAAGATCGATTTAGAAACCAGAACAGAACTTAATCGGTAAACAGATCTAGTGGTTTGGCCAGGTAACAAGACTGGCATCAGACAGGGCACCACAGAGAGCGTTACACAGATACAACGGTAACAGAACCAGAGGTCAACCATGGAGAACATAAACCGCAGAAATATCAAATGCAGTGAAAAGTAGTGAATACGAAGCTAACAGAAAAGCCAGCTCCAGAGATCTCTTCCTCCCCTGACACTGCGATGCATTCTAAGGGTAGAGAAAAGAAGGAGAAACCGCACTTGGTGGACGATGTTATCAATATCTCGTCTGCCATCACAAAGGACCCATTTTAGACCGGGTTGACATGGGAGTCAAGGTCAGTTTTGAAACTAATCAGCCTCAGTGTGGATTTGACCCCAGGACCTTCGGGCCATAGATAAGTGTCTAGCCACCATAAATACTGCACTCATATTTTCATTTATATCAAGCACAATCTTTTCTGATATCGTGGAGTCATGACTGGCACCATTGGCCCTTATTGAATTTATTATACTGTTTGATTTTTGAGAGGTGGAGGGGGCAGGGCACGACATCCTCAGTTCCTGCGTTTCCCATTTCAGCATCTTTTTTGTGCAACTCTTTGCCTGCTTCAACTCAGAATATATTGCAATCTTCTTTCTCTTAAAACATTTGATACAGTGGCTGTTCAGACATTTCTCCACCTGTCTTGAAATCAACACATGTAATGTACATACATTCTTTGGCCAAGTCACGAAAAGGGGAAAACTGGAATACATCTGACAGAGAGAAGTTGGAGGGAAAATAGGACACACGAAAACAAAGAAAGAAGGTGCAGTTTAACATTAGGGCAGGAAAGTACATCTGTGTCAGAAGTGATTGAAAGTAAACAAGATAGAAGGTAGTGGATAGACATGACTACCATTGCCATAGGGCATGAACAAGAAGAAGAAGAATGTTTATCATATTGACCAATCATTTGTTTTCAGACGCATTTAACTTGCTTTCTGTGTCTTGGTGGTTCAAGGACTATAGTACAAGCTAGTTTCTTGATACAATCACTGACTCCTTCACAACCTAGTCTTCAACTCTTCAACTGCTTCTATAGTAAGGATGCCTTTCCACGCCTTCAGGTGTATAGGGCATATAGGGCTAGACCTATATTTCAAAGACTAATTGGCACTTGGTGGGTGATGTGGTCTAAATCACGCAGGTCATCATTACTTCTCAGGACTACACTTGGTATCCATTTCAAGTTGGGTCGATCGGGAGTCAAGGTCATTTTTTGAAAACGTCCAGCTCGGTCAGGGTCTGAACCCGCACCCTTTCAATCCACAGGTGAGCGTTCTGCTGCTATAAGGTTTGTCATTTTTTTATTAATAATTCTCCTGTGATCAGTTCTCTATGCTCCAGTCTTAAAAAAGTCAGTTAGGGGTCAAATTATCAATACGAGGATGCACCGGTTTCTTCCCCACTTTCACCTCCTCTCCCTTATCTAACCATCTGGACATGCCAGAGTAAACAAGTAATGAACAAGCAGACTAGCTGGCAAGAAATGCACCAATGCAAGTGGGAAGAAAAATCGACAGAGTTGATACAATTATTGTTGCATGGATAGATTGGTGGATTATCATGAGTTTCTGACTCCTAAAAGTTCTCCATCCTCTTCTTCCGCAGCCAACAGAGTTCGAATTCCGCTTAAAAATGATATTCAAGGTAAAGGTTTATAACTAACTTCTTATGGGAATTTATGATGGCTTCTGCATTCTAAGCCTCAGCATGTATGGGAATATCCAACGTGCAGCGACACTGATTGTCATAACATAACTTTCTGAGGCCAAATCTGAGCTCTCAGATCACAAAATACACACATACATACAAAGTGGTTGACATTTATATACAGAAGAAAACCATTAGCACATGTAATATTCATTTATTAAATGAACAAAAGAAATGAAGGCAAGGAATATGTCACATTGAAGAAAATTCATTGCAGCAGGATATGGCAACACACAATGAAGAGAAATCAGGCGTGGGACAGGAAAGGGTTACAATTGGTTGCTGTCTACACAAACACATGTGGAAATCAATGTTTCCTCCACCACTGTAAAATTGAACAAAGAAGAGATGCACAGCAAATTGCCCAATTTATTGCCTGGCATATTCTGCAGTATGTCGTTAAGCCCAAGTTTATTTTTAGAAGAAAAAAAAAAAACAGAACCAACATGATGTAAATGGCGACTAAGTGAAGTTTTGCTGAAACTGGATGTTTTAGGCTGAAAGATGCATATACTTAAAAGGTTACAGCAAGGAGGATCAACTTTATTGCACCAGGTTTTATCCCATATGGCTCAGTCTCACTCCGCAGAATGGCTAACCGCCTGCAGAGAGCATACTACTGAGCACGAACTCTGTAGCTCCAGTAATGATCCCCAGGGATCTTTGTAAAAATTGCACACACGACCTTCAGAGAGCGAGGTAAACGGCTTGATTGCTTTTGCATGGAGACTCCCCCTTTCCCAGACTGCTGACCAGCTGTAAATCACAACACAATGCACCAACCACCTTTTTTTAATTTGAATTTAGGTGTATGTTTTGTATTTCATTTAAAAGTATTCAACTGCTTGCTTCACCTTATTTAATTCTGTAAGATGCACCTGAAGAGATACAATAAAACATGCCAGTCAATAGACTGTGCAAATCTGTTTTGTCTCCTCTGTCAATGCAAACTGTTTTGTCTCCTCTGTCAGTGCAATCTGTTTTGTCTCCTCTGTCAATGCAATCTGTTTTGTCTCCTCTGTCAATGCAATCTGTTTTGTCTCCTCTGTCAGTGCATTCTGTTTTGTCTCCTCTGTCAATGCAATCTGTTTTGTCTCCTCTGTCAATGCAATCTGTTTTGTCTCCTCTGTCAGTGCATTCTGTTTTGTCTCCTCTGTCAATGCAATCTGTTTTGTCTCCTCTGTCAGTGCAATCTGTTTTGTCTCCTCTGTGCAATGCTGTTTTTGTCTTCCCGAGTTGCCTGTCCACTCCAGAACTGATGTTTGTCATTCAAACTCCAGAACTGATGTTTACTGCCCACATTCATTACTATCACTGTGAAATTAATGTTCACTGCCACTCTGAAACTGATGTTCACTACTATCACTGTGACCTTGATGTTCAGTGGCCACACTCTGGAATTACTGATGTTCATTGCCTACACTCTAAAACAGATGCTAATTACCATCACTGTGAAATTGATGTCCAGTGTCCACACTCTGGAACTGTTGTTCATTGCCCACATTCTGAAATTGATATTCATTACAATCCGTCTGAAAACGATGTTCCCTGCCCACCCTCTGAAACTGATATTCATTACAATCCGTCTGAAAACGATGTTCCCTGCCCACCCTCTGAAATTGATATTTATTACAATCAGTCTGAAAACAATGTTTCCTGCCCACCCTCTGAAACTGATGTTCATTACAATCAGTCTGAAAACGATGTTTCCTGCCCACCCTCTGAAACTGATGTTCATTACAATCAGTCTGAAAACGATGTTCCCTGCCCACCCTCTGAAATTGATGTTTATTACAATCAGTCTGAAAACGATGTTCCCTGCCCACCCTCTGAAACTGATGTTCATTACAATCAGTCTGAAAACGATGTTCCCTGCCCACCCTCTGAAACTGATATTCATTACAGTCAGTCTAAAAATTATGTTCCCTACACAGTGAAGATCAAAAGTATAGAAAAATATAACTAAATTCACTTATTATTAGAGTCCCCTGTTAGCACAAATCTGTTTAACACAAACTCTTGGAATTTCTTTGGTAACAGGTTTTACTGAAACATTTATTTTTGATGAACCTGCTGTTTATCTTTCATATCAACCAATCAAATTTGACAAACTTCAGCGACAAATTCAAGGAAGCTAGAAAGTAGATTGGGAGGACATGGAGAGAGCTGCAATGAAGTTAGAACAGCAGAAGAAGAAAACAACATAAATATAAAAAAAGTGGCAAAAAATATTGTATTTCTCGTCAAAATTAGTACCAAAAACACTGAAAAACAGACAGTAAAGATCATAGTTACTGCATCACATTAGGTCATATGCAATGGAAGAAAATGAAAGCTTCAATTTATGCTCATGTGCAATGGAAAATATAAACTAAATCCATATTCTATGATAATCTGCCACGCAACCTGGCACTCTTTGGTCCCATGAGTTCACGATTTGTGGGAAGGCAGTATCCTAGAAGTACCGGAAGATGCAGCAAAAGGGAAATGCTTGATTCTGTAAAAGAATAGAAGAAACAATTTAAGCAATTTTCTGCAGCTATGCATTTATATGCTTTCAAATGTCAACTGAGGCAAGAAAGAGAGTTCTTGATAGCTACACTGATCCACTCCTGATGGGAGGAAGTTATGGACAAATTAGATAATTAATTAAAATTAGGTGGAAGTTGCAAAAATGTATTTTTATAATCAATGAGAATGCAATGGACAGCTACAAAGCAGGAGGAGAAGAAGGTTAAGAAGCAGGAGGAGGATAAGAAGGATGATGAGAAAGAGCAGGAGGAAGAACAGAGAAGGACAAAGAGGAAGGGAAGGGAGAGAAGAAGAAGAAAAAAGGAACAGTACCAGCTGAGATTAAAGAAATTTAATCTGGTCAGAAGAAGAAAAAAGGAACAGTACCAGCTGAGATTTAAGAAATTTAATCTGGTCAGAAGAAGAAGAAAAAGAAGCAACAGTACCAGCTGAGATTAAAGAAATTTAATCTGGTCATATTCAGTATCTTCCAGTTAGTAAAAAAAAAAAAAAAAAAAACTGCAGGGACTACATATAAGCCATTCATTTTAAGATGCAACAAACCTGACATCTTGGACAGCTAGAAAACATAACCATCAACTTACCATGGACAGTGGAGCTAATCTGGGTCTATACATAACCATCAACTTACCATGGACAGTGGAGCTAATCTGGGTCTATACATAACCATCAACATACCATGGACAGTGGAGCTAATCTGGGTCCATACATAACCATCAACTTACCATGGACAGTGGAGCTAATCTGAGTCCATGCATAACCATCAACTTACCATGAACAGTGGAGCTAATCTGGGTCCATACATAACCATCAACTTACCATGGACAGTGGTGCTAATCTGAGTCCATGCATAACCATCAACTTACCATGAACAGTGGAGCTAATCTGGGTCCATACATAACCATCAACTTACCATGAACAGTGGAGCTAATCTGGGTCCATACATAACCATCAACTTACCATGGACAGTGGAGCTAATCTGGGTCCATACATAACCATCAACTTACCATGGACAGTGGAGCTAATCTGGGCCCATACATAACCATCAACTTACCATGGACAGTGGAGCTAATATGGGTCAATACATAACCATCAACTTACCATGGACAGTGGAGCTAATCTGAGTCCATACATAACCATCAACTTACCATGGACAGTGGAGCTAATCTGAGTCCAACTTTCCAGGTAAGATACTTTATCTTTACGCCAAAGACCCTGGGGATTCAACCCCCTCCAGTCACATGCCTGAAAAAAAAAAGAATTAAAAAATGTGTCATTTTCACCAGTCATCATTATCGCCATACTACTACATTATCTGTAAACGTTGT
Source organism: Candidula unifasciata (assembly GCA_905116865.2). Classification (NCBI taxonomy): domain Eukaryota; kingdom Metazoa; phylum Mollusca; class Gastropoda; order Stylommatophora; family Geomitridae; genus Candidula; species Candidula unifasciata. The sequence continues at coordinate 120,025 of CAJHNH020002748.1, forward strand.
TGTTGTTTTTCTGCCATGTTCTTTCAAATACAACCCCTTTAATATCTTATTTTGTGACTCTTTTCTTCCTGAATGATATCATTTTCACATTCTCAGTTATCCCTATCTTTTATGACTGTTCTCTTTCTCAATTATCTCATCACTCAGTTTTCATCCTTTAGCATCCTTTGGTTATTTTCTCCAGGTAATGCTGGTGTGTTGGGAAATGAGCAGTCA